>SNQJ01S0042185.1:92470-106279 GCA_010110895.2 Picea sitchensis | reverse complement strand
AATTGCCTTATATTTCACTCATTATTTGTACATCTTCACCAACTAATTATATAAAAAGTTAATATTTTCATTATAATATATCTAAATTGATTACTTTCAAACAATATTTAACACTAGTAATATAATCAAAATTTCAATTTAAAAAAGAAATTAAAATAAGACTATAATAGTTATGATAAATAACATATAAGTAACACCTAACTTAACAAACATATCTACATAAGCAATACCTAAAATTACACAACATAAGTGATACACCTAATCTATGCACATATCTACACACCTATCGTACACACCCATACACATAAGAAATCTATCTAACTCACACACATATAAGCAACAAAATTTCACATATATGTGACACACATAAGTGATGATCACACATGCATAAGATATGAACCCAAAAGAAGGTCCATACAAGTTTTTCCAACTTACCGAATTGATCCCAACCAAGCAACTAAGAAGAAAGTGATTAATTGGAACATGTAATATATGTTTAAAATAATTGTATTTTTGAAAAAAAGAGTTATTGCTTTGACAATATCAATACCTTTAAAAAATATTTTAACCATGTTCATATTTTCCTCTAGTATACTGTACATATTTTCCTAGTAGAGAATAAGATCCACCCTGTAGCAATTGGGATAACGAATATCGGTTTTTTATAAGTATGAATTGTTTGTTAGATATATTTCACTTCCTTTGCCTATATGTCATGGAGGAATCATTCTTAACATCATAATTTCCATCTTCATTTTCATGGAGTTGCATAGATATTATTAGACGTTTTTGTTGCCATAATGTCAATTATGATGTTAGTGCTCTGTAGTGATTTCTCAAGATGTATTTTAGTATTTTACCTTGTTATTTTATTATTGTAGTGCATCCATAGATATGGTTTCTAATAAAGATGAATCGAGAGATTACGGAGAACGCATAAAACTAGAGGAGCATCGCTTGAGAAAGGAGAAAGGAAAATACAAATAATGAAGTGGTGTAGAAGTCACTTGTAATTACATACTTTATAATTCTATATAATATTTAAATATATGTATTTATTTTATTGAAATTTCATTTATAATTCTTAATAATATTTTATTTTTTGTTGTAAAAAGATTTTAATTAGAGAGCTCGTAAGTCCTTAACTAAAAGAGAAAAATTAATTGCAAAGGAAGGTTCGATTTTTGAGTTTGTAAGTGCATCAAATCTCACTAAGAGTCTCTCATCACATTCTACATATATAATTTATCTTGTATTTTTAAATGAATATCATGAAATATTTTTACATTTTAATTGTATTAAGTAAACAATATTTATCATTGTACTTATTTGTTCTGTGTATAATGTATGAGCACAACATGTATATAAGATGATGAATTGAGGGTCAATATATGTCTCAAGAGAGATAGAACTTACAATTTAGATAAATATCAACCACTACCAATTAATGAGAAAGAAGAGGTCTCAAAATATGGAAAGAACAAAGTTTTTCAAATGGACTTATTTGATGCTTTCACTAAGGAGTTCTTGAAACAATATCACAAAAAAATGGAAAATGTAGTTGTTAAGTTTTGAGCTATTATTAGGTTTCTTTTCAATTTACTAGATAACCATAGTATAGGTAGGATCACTGGGAGAAACAAAATCACAAAATACACAACATTTATCTTGGGAAACGCTCATGGGGAAGAAAACCCAACAAAAACTTCCTTAATATAGATAGTCAATACAATGCCAAGACAATAAACCAAAACACTAGAGAATATCCAACACTAAGCAATGCACCTCTCTCTTCCTTCTTCTCCCAACTGCAGCTTCCAAACTTGCGCACTTGATAAGTGAATGAGTGAGTGTACAAATGAGGTGCTAGCCTCCTTTATTTATACTAGCTGGAAGGTGCTGGAAATGTGTCTCTTCACTGGGTAGGGCCGACTTCTCTTCTTAGTGGTTAAAACCACTTTAATTGCGCTTGGGGGCAGACTTCTTAATTTGCATAATATAATTAGGGTTTGACCAATCCACAAAAAGGAATTTGGCCATTTACAATGCTCAACATGATCAATCCACAAAAGGGGATTGATCTAATTCATAATGACTCAATAATAAATAGAATACTCTTTTCAGTTACAATATTTCAACACTCCCCCTTAACAAAAAGGGTATTTGACAACATCATCAGGAGAGAGAGGAAAACAACATTAAAATAATCTAGAACACTGATTGGCATATCTATAAATCATCGAAAGTTTTTCTCATCATCAATATCGTCATCCACAACAAGAAACTGGAATGGCATCATCATCATCTGCATCAACATGGATTAGTATAACACTAATACATCATCATCATCAATAACAACACAAGGCTGATACAACATCAACAACAACAACATCATAACACGAAGGTTGGAGCATCATCAACATTAGCACTAGGCTGGAAATCTTCAACACGAAGCTGACATCTCATCAACATCAACACGAAGCTGGAAATCTTTAGCATGAAGCTGGAATCTCAATAACATCAACATGAAGATGACATCTCAACAACATCAACACGAAGCTGGAAATCTTCAGCATGAGGCTGGCATCACAACAACATCAACACAAAGCTGGAAATCTTCAGCACGAGGCTAGCATCACAACAACATCAACATGATGTTGGAAATCTTCAGCACAAGGCTGGAATCACATCAACATCAACACGAAGCTGAAAATATTCAACACAAGGCTGGAATCACATCAACATCAACACAAATCTAGAAATATTCAACACAAGGTTGGCATCACATTAGCATCAGCACGAAGCTGGAAATCTTCAGCATAAGGCTGGCATCAACACTACTTCCCTTTTCGAGTGAGGTCCTTTCAGACTATACCAAGATTGTCTCGAAAGTGCTCAAACTTTACACGAGACAGAGGCTTGGTCAACACATCTGCAACCCGCTCATCCATGCCAACATAATGGAGCTTTATAGCTCCTATGTGCATCATATCATGAATGAATAGATACCATATCTCTATGTGCTTCGACTCATCATGGAACACATTATCTTTATACAACTCTAGTTTTCACATAGGATCACTGTGGATTCCATCTCTAGATCTAATAGATTTGTCAACAACATCTGAAGCCATATGGATTCACAACTGGTAGAACATGCAACAATGTATTCCACTTCTGTCGTTCTGGGAGCAATGTTGGATTGCTCCCTACTATGCCATGAAGTCATGGTTGACCCCAGACTGAAACAAAATCCTGAAGTGCTCTTTCTATCATAAACACTTCCAGCTCAATCTGAATCAGTATATCCATACAATCTGAAGTCATGATCTCTAGTATAACAGAGACCAAAATCCAATGTACCCTTAAGGTATCTCATCACATGTTTTGCAGCTACAAGGTGAACACCTCTGGTCTCTATCAGATATTGAATCAAAGGTGTTCACATCAAAACATATATCCGGTCTGGTATTCGTCAGATACATCAATAAACCAATAATCTGTTTGTACAGAGTAGCATCAACCAATTCTGAAGAGGTATCTACCAGGAGCTTCAACTTCGTTTCCATGGGTGTGTTCATGGATTTACACTTCAACATATCAACCATCTTTAGTATTTTACTGCAAACCTCCCTTGTTTAAGGAAGATCTTCTCTGGGCTCTGCCAAACTTCAAGACCTAAGTAATAATGCATCAGGCCTAGGTCTTTCATCTCAAATTCTACAATGAGATTATTCTTACAATTTTGTGATGAGTTTTTCTTCTCCAGTTAAGAATAATTCATCCACATACATCAATAATATAACTGGCTCGTAACCTTGAAGTAAAGGTTAGAATCAACTTTACTCTTGGTAAATCCCAAGCTCATCAGGAAACTGTCAATTCTTCCATACCAAGCTCTAGGAGCTTGCTTCATCTTACAGACACGATTCTTTCTATATTCAACTTCAAATCAAATTTTCACATCACTTTGTACCAACATGGTACACTTTCTCAACTGCAACTCAATATGCACAATCATGTGCTATCTCTATGTGCTTTCTGCAAAGCACTATTTGCCTTACTGTTTGGGAGTATGTCCTCTACTCTCTCTGAAAATGTTCCTCTAGAAGTGGGACTTTGCACTTGCAACTTTGCACTTGCAGTTGCTCTGAAGTTGAAAATGGCTACTCCATTCTCACTATGACTGCTGAAATCTGAGAGCAACTCCTCTACTTCATCAAGACAACAACTTCATTTGAAACTGAGACTGGCTCAATAACTGATACTGAAGGTAGCTCTTCTTCTTCCATGGAGGTAACTCTATCTTTTATTGTAGTAATGTCTCCATGACCCAACTAATGTACTGCACCAACTACCACTCAATTTTAAATATGGGAATTTCTCCCCCTGCATCTCATACTATATATGAATCATGGTTATTTTGGTTGTCTTCATGAATACTGGAACTATTTCTTCAATTACTAGAGTAAGTGTTTCGTCGTAGTCTTCTCCCTCTTGCTGGGAGAATCCTCTAGACACACATCAGGATTTGTACAACTACAACATGCTTGATCTGTTAGATCAATCTTGGAAGTCAATATTGACTTCTCTTCTAGTCTCACGGAAAAATCCATATCCTAGTCTTTCTGACTGACTTCTTTCTTTGTCACTGAAACAAGGGAATCTTCCCATGAGATTTCATATCTCCTAGAAGTTTTTGAAGCTACGATCTAATATTATCATGGCATCTATCTCCCAGTCCTGGAATTTGTCTCTTCATCTGATCCTTTTTTAGATCAGGCTTACTCTTGATTTCTTCTGAGTCTACAAGGACTTCATCATCTCTTACAGGGTATACTTGGTGTTGAATATCAAGTCTAAATATGAAAAGTTGAGTCATACTTCAAGTGAATTATGCTTCTTATCAAGGTGGATTCATTATCCTTTGAACAAGTCTACTGTAAGTTCTTGTTCTAATGTTCGGTCATCTTTGGAGCCTTCTGCTCCTTACAATCAATCTCCATATGAGACACTTTGGATCTCAAAAATGGCTTCTTCTTTAGCTTCTTTGGTACATGACTGTATATGGTTATGTACATAGTCTTTTTCATGTCTCATATAATCTGTTTCCTTCTGTAACCTTCACTATAGCTTCCTCAGGGTTATCACTTGTGACCTGAAACAAGGTCAATAAAACAACATGCAAGAATAATACTCTTTTGATAATTGTAATAAAACAATGGCACGAATAATTGTCACAATAGCTCCTTTAGAGCTATTACTTGTGACCTACCTGAAACAAAGATCAAAAGTAAGAAATAAAATATGAAATGAGATCAAGACTCTTATAGTGTTGTGATATGTAAGAAATGCAATATGAAATGAGATCAACACTCTTCTAGTGTTGTGATCAAACATTCCTCCACGGTAACTTGGAACCACCACAAGAAGTTTCTCCTAGAGGAGATGTTAGTTGTATTTGGTAAATGATTACATTAATCATTTATCTCAATATGCTCACATGCTACCAAGTATAATACTTTTCAAAGACGGCTACCTCAACTACAATGTTTACTTGCAATGGGGTAGTTATCAACTTGTCACATGCAACTTTGAATCTTATCAACTTAATTAATCAAACCTGGAACCTGGAGTCTTGTTCTAAGAATGAGTGTGTTTCTTTTCTTCCAAGTCTCCTTCACTCAAGATGACAAGTGATTTCTTCAACCTGTCTTCTGTACTAAGACAATATGCTATCTTGACAAAAGGTTGGGTTAGAGAATAAACTCTATGATCTCAACTTTAATCAATCTAATACCTTGACTTTAATTTTGACTAAAGGTTAGTATGATGGTCATAGCTTCAACATGCAATCTAGATCAAAATAATGTCATAACAAATAGATGCATGTCAGGATAATCAAACGTGGGCTGCATTATTCCTCTGAATGTGTTGGATTTGAGATCCTTCTGGATCTATGGCAAGAGATCCCTTCTCCTGCAAATACCCTTTAAAGCTTAACAATTTAAACATATGTGAGTACATATCTCTGATAGTATTTGCAGGTAGTGGCACCATCTGGTAGCAACGATAATAATTACCAACCCTTTAAAAACTTCAAGGGTGACTGCAACTGGTACCGTAGCTGACACTGAAACTGCAACTGCAACTACAACTTAGGGTTTTATGAGGAAACCCTAATTTTTCAAACTTCAAATTTTGAAATTTTGATCTAAGGACTAGATGCACTGGGCTGAGGCGAGTTTGCTGGAGATGTTAGATTTAAAAAATTTCAAGTTTTTCCCCTTGAAACTTGACTTGCAAAAATTTGGACTGGTACTTCTGGTACTAGTTCTGGTTTCCTGGTTTTTCTGGTTTTCTGGTACTTCTGGTTTTCTCATACCAGTCAACACTAGGGTTTGAATTTTCAGAGGCTCTGTCCACTAAAAAGGTGTGCTCAAGCTACCAAAAGATTCACTAGGGTAGGGCACACTTTTTTAGATGTTTTTTAGGAAAAACTTCCTCTCCAACAAAAAGCCCTAATTTTCTTGTACGAGAACAATGATGTTTATGCTTATCCAGTGATAGGTGCTCTCTTTAACTTAGCTCTGATACCATGTTAAGTTTTGATCTATTATTAGGTTTCTTTTCAATTTACTAGATAACCATAGCATAGGTAGGATCACTGGGAGAAACACAATCACAAGATACACAACATTTATCTTGGGAAACCCTCATGTGGAAGAAAACCCAACAAAAACTTCCTTAATATAAATAGCCAATACAATGCCAAGACAATAAACCAAAACACTAGAGAATATCCAACACTGAGCAATCTCTCTTCCTTCTTCTCCCAACTGCAACTTCCAAACTTGCGCACTTGATGAGTGAATGAGTGCAAATGAGGAGCTAGGATCCTTTATTTATACTAGTTGGCAGGTGCTGAAAATGTGTCTCTTCATTAGGTAGGGCCAACTTCTCTTCTTAGTGGTTAAAACCACTTTAATTGGGCCTAGGGGCCGACTTCTTAATTTTCATAATATAATTAGGGTTTGACCAATCCACAAAATGGGATTTGGTTATTTACAATGCCCGACATGATCAATCCACAAAAGGGGATTGATCTAATTAATAATGACTCAATAATAAATAGAATACTCTTTGTAGTTACAATATTTCAACAGTAGTTTCATATCTTCAAAATAAGTGTGGATGTGCAACTTTAGTGACAAATAGGCATTGCAAAGAATGGAAGTTACTATGAAGAAGATGACAATTAACATTAGTAGAAATTCAAATTACCCTTCTTTTTCTTCACTCAACTTTCTCGTCAATTTTCTTAAATTTGAATATATGTCTTCATTAAATTTTACAAATGTCTACATTTCTTATGCCTTCTGAGAAAATTTAAGAATCATGGCATGACATTATCATCCCAGGAAACAAGGAACATAAGACTAGCAAATGTTGATAAAGAGGTATGGAAAGGCACACTCAAGCAAGTCAAGGGAACTTATAGTTTTTTCACGAGAATGTAGCACAAGGAAAGGGCCCTCAAACACTACAAGACAATTCTGCAAATGTAAGAAACACTATATAATTATCTTAATTATTGATTAAAAATTGTTTATAATGTGTTTAACATCAATTATTTTAATTCTACATACCAAATATAAAATATTGTACAAATAAAAATAACTGAAGTTTAAAAAAAGTACATAAAATGATACACTTTATACTGGCCAATTAGGGAGGTCAACAATTAGAAGTCACTTTGTAAGTTTTCAATATGATCTCATTTATTATAAATATCCTTCAATAATAGTATTCAAGTGAATTTGCACTAGCTTAATGTTATTATTAGTTATGGGTTTGCCTTATAACATATAGTTAAACGACTCTAGTCACAAGCCAATTGATTGAAAACCAAATTATGTGCTCCAAGAGGGTTATGAAAAAATAGTGGAAAATTTAGATCAATGGCAATTGGTAAATTGTTAATTATGTCCAAAAAAAAAATTAACTTATATGAATCATATTAAAATAATAGGGAGAGTTCTTTAATGAAATACATTGTTCTTTTATTGTGTTCTTATAGAGTGATCATGAAGACATTTTTATGATAGGGAGGGTATTGATGATATATCAAGAGATGTCTAATTAGGATTCATTTTGTTATATTCTATACATTTATTTCGACATTGTTGTATATAGTGTTGGCATTTCATGTTGGCATTTCCTTAGGGTGTAAGTAGACTATTTATTACAAGAAAAACAAAAATTAATGTGTATTTTTGTCTATACATGGACTTTTACTTATGTTGTGAAATTGATTCAATGTTAATGCCTAGATTAGACATACAACGATTAAAATAATTTAGTTTATTTGTTTGATGATTATTACAATAACACACAATGATTAAAAATTGTTATTACAATAACACCCAATGATTAAAAACTAAAGTAAAAATGAAAATATTTAATTATAATAAATAATAAATCTTTGAATAATAATAAATTATTAATCTAGTGTAGTATGGATTAATAGCCATACGAAATCATTACAACAATGTTGTACAACAGTCGTGCAATGTTGTATAGCAGAAAAGTGTTGTTGTTGTTGTTGTTGTTGTTGTTGTTTTTTTTATCAGCAGGCCATACTCTCTTGTCAGTATGCTCTGCTCAAGTTAAAGGTGATTTTTTGGTATCCATGCTGTGCTATTTTTTGGGTAGCTTGTAGAGGTTTCCTTGTAAAATTTTCGAAGGAATGAAAAACTAGTTTTGAAGGAGTAATTACATGAGTTGTGTGAAATTAATTTTTATGCTTCCACTATTTGATTTCTAGCTATTGTGTGATTAATGCTATGGTCTGAAATTTATTTCTACAATAATCAAATTCAACAATCTACTTGTTTGATTGAGATCATATTGACTTTAGTCACCTAGGGCTTGAGATTTTTCACATGGTATACAATCTTATTTATTTGATTGAGATTCTCTAGTATTTGTAGCAATAAATCAACAACAATAGGGAATAAATCCAAAAAATGAGAGGGTTTCAAAGTTTTATTTTCAAACTTGGGATTTTGTGATGTGGATCTCAGAGATGGCATAATATAGCTTTAGGTTTGAGGAAAAATTGGATGGTGCCTCGAATTTCTTATCATGGAAGGTGAGGGTTACACACTTACTAGAAGAAAATGATCTATGGAATATTGTCAAGAACATTGCTACTCCGTTTACAGATCTACATGAGTTGGTAGCTCACAAAAAGAGAGAAATGAAGGCCAAATGGATGAACTTGGATTCCATAAAGGATCATATGATCCCTCATGTATTTGAGAAGAAGACAACGAAGGAGATGTTTGATGTCCTGGTTAGTCTCTACCAAAGTTAGGACATAAATAGGAAGATGGTATTGCAAAAAACACACAGATCCATAGTGACGACCAAATCTGACACAATCACCATTTACTTTATGAAGATCACACAGATTGATGATCAATTTGTAGCAGTTGGGGAGAAGGTTGAAGATGCAGAGTTAGTGAACATGGCACTGAATGGATTCCCAGTTTCATGGGAACAATTTGTCAAAGGTATATGTTCTTGGGAAAACCTTCCCGAATTTGAGAGGATTTGGGATGATTGTATCGAGGAGGAGACTCATATAGAGTCAAATTTTGGAAATGAGGATGGGGAAGAGAACCTAGCTGTATTTGGTCGTGGCAAATAAGGGCAGAGGTAAATGACCTAGCAAGGGTAAGAGAAAGAGTGAGGAGTCAACCTCACAGCCAGGAAAGGAAAACTTGAGTAAAATCAAGTGTTTCAATTGTCATAAGCATGATCATTATCCATCATAGTGTCCAGAAAGGAAAAAAAGGGTAAAGGGAATAGCAACATAAGCATGTAGCAATGCCTGTGGAAACTTGGATGACTGAGCTTGCTGTCAAAGTTCAAGAATAATTTCTTGTTGGTATCTTTCCTTTCTACCAATACAATTTTGAGGAATGTGTGGTGTTTGGACAGTGGGGCATATCGACCTATGACATCAGTACAATTTTTTTTTTTTAGTTTGAAGAAGTAGGATTCAAGAATACATGTTGAGATTAGTGATGATAACAAGTACCTAGTAGCTAGAGTATGTACTATTCCCTTCTAACTCGAGTCAGGAAACTCTTTAGATTTCGATGATGTCTTGTTTGTACCAGGTCTCAGGAAGAATTTTCTTTAATTTTTGGTCATGGAGGATAAGGGATTTGCAGTTGAGTTCAAGAACCAACAAGTCCTCATAAGGTCGAATGATTCTAGCCCATATACAACTCAAGTAATAAGGGTTAGAGAAGGTAATTTTTATAGGTTGTAGGGTGAACCTATTCAAGCCTTGGTGCATAATAGTGAAAATTTGTATGAGTTGTGGCACAAGAGGATGGGGCACCTGCATCAAAAGGTGTAACACACCTCATACCCCACTTCTGGGCATATGTCACTAAAACTTGACTACTGTCAAGCAATGAATTTTGAATTTTCTTCAATTCACCCCATTAATTACTATGATACCATTTATTATTTAATATTCCCTGCATATGAACACAATTATGTAGTCCTAACAACATATATTCCATGCATAATTAAAATAATTATACCATAACAAAATTAACATAATTAACAACACATTAATCATCATATACACATAAGAGAACTGGATGCAGACCTCAAACGTTCCTCCCAACCATATACTTCACTATTCATTCACTCTCAATAAGAAGTTACCCCCAAACAGGGGCTATGAATCCACCAAGGAAAATGATACCTAAGCCAATCCAAGGTCCAAAAACACATAATCTTAGGACAATGCCAATGGCTCCAACTTGAACAACAGTTCCACCTCACAACCTCTCATTCACCACAACCCATCCCACCCCAGGAAGTGCACCCATTCACTACTCCACAATCCTTTGGCTATACCCCTTCCCTTCTAGGGATTTAATAATAGGTCAACCAAGAAGTATCAGATCTCTGTGACAATTAGAAGACAAGGCTTCTCTCAAGTAGTTACGAGCACCAACTTGGCCAACACACAGGGAAAACTATTCCCATCAGTTCTCTCACACAAAGAAAATTCTCCACAATCCTGAAAACTTGCTTATACTTCAAACCCAAACCCCTAAGTATTTACAGGGTTACAATGATACAAGGTTACATGGAAACAACAACTCCACCACTCACACTCCCTATGAAATGGTACAGATGATGAAATGGAAGAATTGAATGGATTTTCCACTAAAACCCCACATTATATTTTCATGTTCCTATCTTGACACACGACACTCAAGGAACTACCTTTTTCTCTACTTGGTGATTCGTTCCTCCACTTAGGAACTTAGAATAAAATCATATCATAATGACTTATTACTTTTAGGAATATACTATTATATTCCCTTGGCTTAAGCTCCCTTGACTTAACCCTTTTTTCCTTAGATCCTATCCCCCTTTCCCTCTCATGGATTCCTAGCCCTGCATACTCTTTTGCCTGACTTGGTCTACAACAATGATACATTTTATTAATCTGAGTGTGATTACATATTATATTTTTAAGGTTCGTTGGCCTTTCAACACATAGGATCCATGGCCTAAATCACACATGTAGTATAGCCTTAAAACATATAAACATAGACATGCAGGCCCCAAAATACTTATATACACATGGGAATGTGAGTCCCACCCATCTTGGATCACCATCCTATAAAACATATGTACATTTACAACATGGTTTTCAACCTGGGGGTTTTACATTCCCCTCCCCCTTATTTATGCATTGTTCTCACTGCATTATATACACATATACAATCAAAATTATTCAAAAATATCTAAAAAATGTGAGTACTCCTCCCACATGGCATCCTCATGCTCCCATGTTGCATCCTTAGGAATCTAGTAGGCCCACTATACTTTTACCAACTCGACAACTTGCTTCCATAATAGTTTGACCTTCTTGTCCAATAGACACAATGGTTGGACCTGGAAGTCACAAAGGTGATTTTTGATATTTAAGATTTTTTTAAGGTGTTGGCCCTTGGTTATGGAAGAAAGCAAAGATCAAGGAAGAAAAGGTGAAATGCGAACTGCGCGGAAGACACAGTGACTATTACTAGGTTGAAGTGAGACAAAGATCAGAAAAGATGGAGTGAAGTAAAAGGAAGCAAGCCATTGAACGAGGAGATTGAGGATGACAGATCAGCAAGGAAGAAGGATCGTGGAAAACTCAACAAGCGGAAAAAGCCACCGTTGGATGCTTTGGAGCACCGCGTGAGAAGGAAGGAAAGATAGGCTAGCAAAGCCCTGAAAATGCGGGTCAAGTTGACCTAGGGTTTTAGACACCTAGGTGTTGTTGGGGAAAAACACCCTATGAACTAGCAAATAGAGTTCAGACTTTGCATGCAGATATGAATGAATAGAAATTACTTTCTACCTTCATCCCTAGATTTAAATCCCCTTTTCTTAGTAAATGCATGGAAAGATCAACCTACCTTGTTACCGACATTTGATGCCGATCCTCTGTTGTGCTTGATTACTTGTTCGCAATACTCCTTCCAAATTTGACCTGCATCCGAGACAAGCAACAACTATGCATGCATACTACTTATATACTAACGGGTTAGAAATCCAAACATAAACTAATCAAACCATAAAAAGTTCATGAATTGGGATGGGAAAAGCACTTTCTTTATTACTTTGAATGAGTCAACTTACAAAAGTTGAGACCGGCCATCGCTCCTCGAACCTAATCCTGGGCTCCTCTTCTTCTATCCTTCAACTGCTTTGCTTTGAATCTCCTTTGGCATAAGGAAAGGCTAAAGGGTTAGGACAATGGAATACGTAAATGGGCAGAGTTTCTTTACTATATTTTTCCTCCTTCCAAATGGTACCCCTACCCCTTCTTTTATAGGCTAGAAGGAGCTAGGTATTTGGACGAACCCTCGGCCATGCATGGTCGGGAGTTTCAGTTAACTCGCCCATAGCTTTTTTTTCTGTCGGCAACTTTCCTTTTTTCATGCTTTTGTCAGTCCACACGGACTGTTTTGGGTCAGCCAGCATGTACACGCGTGCAGTAATGGGTTAGGGCGCGTGCCTTTATACAAGAGGATTTTCAAAGAGTTGTTCAGCATTGTTTTAGACAAAGAAAGGATATGAGTTGGCCTGATGTCAGGTAAGAATGTGTGGTGCAATTTAGGGTTATAACATATGCCCCCTAATGTGTGAGGTCAGAAGAGCATCTGGTGGCCGAAATACATTACCAATCTTTACTGATGTGTCGAACGATTGAGCCCAAGGATCAAGAACCAGGAGGTGTCGTCTACAAAATAACAAGTGTCTCACCAAGGCAGGCATACCCATGCTCAGAATAAAATAGAACCATGGCTACCAATCAAATACATTGTAGATCCATGTCAAATAACTATAAAGAGTAGCCGCAGACAATACAAAGTGGAGCTACATCTCAGAATCAGAAAGATATACATATAAAGTATTCATCTTCCAGAAGCTGATTCGGCCTGATGGCTAGAGATGAGGTCTTCAGAGCTCGAGCAACGACTTCAAAATCTTCAAAACTCAGGTAGAAGTATAATATGAGTGTACGACTGCACTACCAAGAGGTCTTCGACGACTTGTCGATCATGGACTTGATAATCTTGATGATCAGACTGAAGGCTTCAGTGATTTCAAACAAGGACTTGATTGGATGTTTAGGATGGCCAGGTATGCGGACAAGAGACATATTGCAGAGGGGCTGAATCATGCTTAGTGATTAACTTCCCTTGGACATTA
>SNQJ01S0042185.1:60641-90998 GCA_010110895.2 Picea sitchensis | reverse complement strand
TTTGGTTTGACTCACAGAGGTTGTACGTTCCCCCTGGCTTTTGTCAATACCTCACAAGACTGGTTGATTCTCCAAATCTCCCTGGCTAGCGTCAGGGTGGCCCATATGGCCTCTCTTTGGAGAATGACTGTCGAAGCTGCCAAATTTAACACTCCCTCTCAGCGAGGGAGTCATTCTCAACCACACCAAGCTTGCCTCTCAGCTGCACAAACTGTCTCAAGGTTAGAGGCTTGGTCAGGATATCAGCTACCTGCTTACTCGTGGCTATGTACTGTAACTTTACAATTTTTCTCTGGACCAAGTCTCAGATGTAGTGGTACCTCATGTCAATATGTTTTGACCTATCGTGAAATACCTGGTTCTCTATCAATTTTATGCAACTTTGATTATCACAGTGAACCAGCGTCGTCTCAAGCTTGTCACCAAACAACTCGGAAACCAATTTTCTGATCCATACTGCTTCCTTGCTAGCATCACTTGTTGCAATGTACTCAACCTCTGTTGTAGTTTTTGCAATGGATCCCTGCTTCCGGCTTGACCAAGAGATCATAGAGGATCCTAAACTGAAGCAGTATCCAGAAGTACTCTTCTGATCCACTGGGCTTCATGCCTAGTCAGCATCTGCATACCCATGCAGAAATAAACCACCACTGGATGTATATCTTAGACCATAAGTAATGGTCCCTCTGAGATATCTCAAGATGTGATTTTCTGCCACCCAGTGTCTCTGTCTTGGTTCAGTCATGAACTGACTCATTGCAATCAATACATAGCATATATTGGGCCTAGTGTGGATCATGTACATCGATGATCCAATCAGCTACCTATACATGGTGGGATCCACCAAATCTGAACCTGTATTAGAATCATGCAGCTTCCTCAGGTTGGTAATCATCGGAGTAGACATGGATTTTCAATCCATCATACCAAACCTCTTTATTACATCCACTGTGTATTTTCCTTGTGCCAGAAATATCTCGCCCTATCTTTGCCATACTTCCAATCCTAGGAAGTAATGCATCAAACCTAAGTCTTTCATCTCGAATTCTGAGGTTAACTCCCTCTTAAACCAGGCTATTATCCCTTCATCTCCTGTTAGAAAGAGATCATCAACATATAGGATTAGTATAACAGGTTTGTTGCCTCTTACCTTGAAGTACATATTTGCATCAACATCACTTTTCTGAAATCCCAGGCTTTTAAGAAAGCCATCAATCCTATCATACCAAACTCTAGGAGCCTTCTTAAGACCATACAAGGCCTTCCTTAGCTTTCATATATGAGTGCCTTTGTTATGAATTATAAAACCATCTGGTTGTTATACAAAGACTTCCTGTTCAATATTTCCATTCAAGAATGTTGTTTTTACATCCATCTGATGTAACTTCCAACCAAGAACATGAGCTAAAGAAATAATAGTTCGAATGGAGGTATACCTGGATATAGGAGCAAAAGTCTCTTCATAGTTGATTCCTTCTTTCTGAGTGAATCCTCTGGCTACAAATTTTTCTTTGAAAATTTCCACACTTCCATCAGCTGCATGTGTGATCGTATAGATCCATTTGGAAGAAACCACTGATTTGTCTTTTGGCCTCGACACAATGTCCCAAACATTTTTCTTTATAATAGACTTGTATTCCTCAAGAATGGAATCCTTCCATACTTGTAATTTATCTGCTTCTTCAAATGAAGAAGGTTTGGCATCACTAATGTTGCTCATTAGTGCAACATAGCCTCCAAACCTATGAGGCCTCTTCCTTTCCCTGAAAGTTCCTTTGGGAGAATTTATCCTTTTTGCTTCCTGCACTATTTCTTTAAGCCGCCATGGCTTCCTTTTGGATGGAGGTTCTTCAAGAGTTCTTTCTAACACTTCAACAGGTTCTAGGGGCTCATTACTTTTCCCTTCACGAGGTTCCTCCCTCTGATCATCTGACTCTTCATTTTCAGAAGAAGGTGAAGCTGGCTGAACTACTTCTGATTCCTGCTAAAGCTCTATGGATTTCTTAAATGTGGCTTCCTCATGGAAAGTCACATCTCTGCTTAGCTCTATTTTCCTCTGACATGGTACATAAATCCTGTAAGCCTTGGATTTCTCACTATACCCCACAAAAACTCCTTTCTTGCTTGAGGGTTCCATATTTGTCCTCTTTTCCTTAGGGACATGAATAAACACAGGACACCCAAATATCCTTAGATGCCCTACTTCAGGTTTGATCCCTGAGAATACCTCTTCAGGAGTCTTGTCCTTCAAGATAGCATGTGGACACCTGTTATGAATATATAGGCAGTGGAGGTAACTTTTGTCTATAAATAATTTTCCGGATCCTAGTCAAACATCATTGCTTTCGCTGCCTCACAAATTGTCCTATTTTTCCTCTCAACAACTCCATTTTGTTGAGGGTTATATGGCACTCTCACCTATCTCTTGGTTCCTACTGAGTTGCAGAAATCCTCAAACTGGAGAGATTCAAACTCTCCTCCATTGTCTATTCTAAGGATTCTGATGTGTGTGCCTGGATGCTTTTCAATAAAGGATTTATACTCTTTGAATTTATCAAATGTGTCATTTTTAGCTTTAAGGAAATATATCCAACATTTTCTTGAGTAATCATCAATAAAAATGACATAATACAAACAACCACTGAGTGAGGGAGATGGCATGGGACCACATACATCAGAATGAACCAGATCTAAGATGCCCTGAGCTTTGTTGTCACTACTAGGAAATTCTTTCTTTATATTTTTTCCTAGCATGCATCCCTTACAAATTTCATTTTTACTAAGAAAAATAGAGGGGCATGGAACATACCATGTTCTATAGATCTGGAAGAGCTTTGTAATGAAGATGTCCAAGTCTTCTGTGCCACAACTCGCTAGAGCTAGTCGCATCATGAGTCAATGCTTGAACTGACTTTCCTGACACGATGTACAATCCTCCACAACAAGTTCCAATGGGTTCTGTTGTACTTAAGTGGCTACCTGTATCCCATAGTAGTGCCTTCCTTTCCTTGAATATCACCCAATATCTCTTGTCCTCAAGGGTTGCAACTAATAGTAGATTTTTCTTGAGCCCTGGAATATATAATACTTCATCAATATAAAGTCTTGTCCGAGATTCCAATTTAAAAGAGATAGAGCCTACTCCCTCTATCTTGTAACATTTGTCATCCCCAAGCTCAACCTGCTCTGCAAAATATTTTGACTCAAAATCATAGAGGATCTCCTTGTACCCTGTCATGTGCTTTGATGCACCACTATCTACTAACCAAGTTTTCGGCCTCGTGAAAACTGAACTGGATAAGGCAGAAACTAAGTAATATTATTTTCTGTTTTCTTTCTCATTAGAAGGACTTTTCTGATTTCTTTTGGATTCATCATCCTCAACAGTTGAGGCATGATGTTTCCCTTTCCTTATATATTTCTTTCTAAACCAAAAATCTTTAGCAAAATGACCCAACTTATTACAATTAAAGCATTTAATCTTAGATGTATCAATATTCTTGCCTTTGAATGTACCTTTGGTGTTTGTCTTCCTCTGAGAGCCTTTCTCGAATGTGCCTTTCTTCCTTCCCTTCAATGTTAGTGCTAAAGCTGAGTGCTCTTCTTTCGTTGGCTTGCTCCTGGTAGCTGTGAGACTCTTCTCCTGGAGGCAATCATGCCATAACCTCTCAAATGTGGGATGAATATCTCTCCCACTTACATTAGATAATAAGGTCTCCCATGAAGAAGGAAGACCGTAAAAAATGACCTGCATTAAATCATCATCGTCCACCATCACCCCTGTGACCAAAAGATTATCTCTGATCTGGTATATCCTAGAATAGAAAGATGCCACTGATTCACCTTTCTCCATATTCAAATACTTAAACTTGTGATTAAGTGTCCTCTTTTGAATTGGAGCATGTTTCTCATATAGATTCACCAAGTTATCCATACAGACCTTGGCAATCATTAACGAAGTCATTGCAGGAATTATAATATCTTTAACTGAGTCAAAGATGATTCGCTTGGCCTTTGATTGATTCTTCTTGAAGGTCTCTCTTCCTACATTATTCATGGGTTCCTCCACCAATGTGGTCACATACTGCTCAAGATCATGCTCCAGCAAGATATTTGTTATTCGGATCTTCCACACATTGAAGTTGGCAGCTCTTTCAAGCTTATCCTCAACCCTGACTAAAATGGAGGATGCCATGGACTTCACACTAGAAAATTAATCAAGCTAGCTTGGATCTATGTGTAACTGTTGCTTCACTTCAACACGTTTAACACACCCTAAGATATAATACCATGTTAAATTATGAGCTTGATTTCTTATGTGGATTAATTCTTTTATTTTCTTCAACACTTTGAATCCAACTTAATACACTTCAACAATACCAAATCATAATCGAATAAAAATAAATATGTAGATGAGTAAGCATGCACATCAACAACACATATACCCTGGGGAAACTATGTACAAGGAGAAAACCCCCAACAAACGACATTCCTTTATTGCATTAATAATGTAATATCACTTACAAATATCCACCATGAATGTTCTACTCTTAAAGAACTTTCCAAGATGACTCTGATTTGACAAAGAACTAAAAGACCTTGCTGAAATATACCTCTGATATGTTGCTTCTATTGTTGACATACAACATTGATATGCTTATTTGGTATGTTGCCTCTTTATCATTGATATGCTCCTCTATTGCTTCACCCTTAACCTACATATTAAAACTGTGTTCAAGAGAGGGGTCAACCTCTGCTTATATAGGTTGAAGAAGAGAAGAGGAGAGACTCGAAATAGTAACCTGTTTGCATGAGTTAATCATAACTCAGCTTCATACATTAGTCCAAACTTAGAACTAGACTTGAGACTCGTTCCAACTCAGCATTACACTTTAGTTCAAAAATAGAACTAGACTTGAGACTGGTATGCTTTAGTTCAAAAATAGAACTGAGACTTCAGTTACAACTCAATATTACACTTTAGTTCGAAAATAGAACTAGAATTGAGACTTAAGTTACAGCTCAACATTACACTTTAGTTCAAAAATAGAACTAGACTTAAGACTTCAGTTACAACTCAACATTACACTTTATTTCAAAAATAGAACTAGACTTAATACTTCAGTTGCAACTCAGCATTACACTTTAGTTCTAAAATAGAACTAGACTTAAGACTTCAGTTACAACTCAACTCTTTACAAGGAAACTCAAAATTCTCTTCATGGTGGATAATGTTACACGTGCCAACGCACTAGATCAATACATTTATATCATTTGCAATATTAGGAATATTGTTTGTTTCTAACTCATAGGAATTTTATATTCAACCTAAATTTTGCTAGATGCCTTGAATTTTTCTCATGGATCACAACATTTGACTAGGCTCATAGAGGTTGTATGTTCCCCCTGAATTTTGCACTAGTTTGTTTATGCTCACAGAGGTTGTACGTTCCCCCTGACTTTTTCACTAGACTGTCTATGCTCACAGAGGTTGTACATTCCCCATGACTTTTGCATTAGACTCACATAGCATCTCATTCATCCGAACTTTTGGTTTGACTCACATAGGTTGTACATTCCCCCTGTCTTTTGTTAATACCTCACAAGACTGGTTGATTCTCCAAATCTCCATGGCTAGCCTCAGGGTGGCCCATATGGCCTCTTATTGGAGAATGACTGTTGATGCTGCCAAATTTAACACATATAGGAGCCAGCAACATCTAAAACCCTAACACAATGACCTGGATTAGCCAACAACCCTAAGTCCTTAACTGGAAATAGAAAACCATCGACAAAAATTGTGTGCTGAAAAACCACCCAACAATGGACACAAAAATCGAGGAAAAAATGCAATACATTTCCCAAAGAATTTTTATTTTCTCGGGGGCGCTACCCCTGAACCCCCGCGTAGGGGGGATATCACTCCCCTACGTGCCCAGCGCAATGTAGAAAACAATACAACTAGTCCTACAAAGGATATAACACATACCCAACAGAGAGGAGAGAGCTTGAGGAGCAATTTAGCTGCTTATTTGTAAGTCTGAGGGCCTGTTTGTAATCACATTTTTCGGCCATTAAAGATTCATGAGAGTTGTTTCTCAGATTGTCTTCTTTGTTTTCCATTTCTTTTGTTATCTTCTTTCTTGAATATATTGTAGTTTTGGGGGATCAAAGACCACCTTTGATTAATGGATCCCTGAGCAACAAAGGATATAATGTAGCTAGCCTCTTAATCATTGTTTTTGTTCAAGCATTTTTCAATCTATTCTGTAGAGAGGATCTTAGTTTAGTAGACATTCATTTTTTTTTCACTTTCCTTTCTTCTAATCATCATCATATAAGATCTTAACCTGATGATTTAGCTTGATTTCCTTCCATATGCAGAGTGGTTTTGACTCCATGCCCAATGGTAGATCATTGATCTACAGTTAGACGGTTGCCCTCTTTCTTATTCTTTCTTGCTGGTCCACCCAATTTAAATTGATTTAATTTTTCAAATTTTGATGGGTATTAGGCTTGTTCTTAAAGTAGTCTAAGAACAACTTCTAGTGCTAACATTTTTGGCACCATTTCTGGGGAAAAAATGATGAGATTTTCCCTGGGTAGAACAACAAGAGTTCTTAGATCTAGTTGTAGATGGTGAAACTATAACTAGGCACAAGTAGACTACATACCTTTTCACCTGTCAACTCCACTCCATGAAAAAAGAACCTGTTGGCAACTTCATTGATACGGGATGACAATGGCCATGGAAGCTATCTTGGTTAGGAGGTTTGCACCTCTTAATTTTTCAACTGTTCCTGGCTTTCCTAATCCTGTGCCTTCTTTCCCAAGATGCGCAAACTTTCTTCCTATTTTTAGTGGAAAGGAGGAGGATAATCCTGCACAACATCTCGTCAAGTTTCATCAATGCATAGATCAACTAGATGTTTATCATGAAGATGCTCTCATGAATATGTTTGTATAATCATTACATGGTGATGCTCGAAAATGGTACCGTTCGCTTCCTGCTTCCAGCATACGTTCTTTGAGAAATTTCCATGTCGAGTTCAACAAACATTGTAAAAGGTACTTTCCACATGAAATTCTTCTTGAAGATTGCTATGAAAAATCTGAATCCCGAGCTCAAAGGATAGTATATTTTTCCTTTTATGATGAACTTTATGAAGGTCTTGCTAAAACAGAAATTGAAGAAGAGTTAGTTTGTGAAGAAAACAATTTAAACTCTTCTATTAAAGAGGAGCTTGAAAAAGATGGTCATGATCTACAATTTTTCAATCCCTTGCATTTATCTTTCATATTGCATGTTCAAGATCAAAATTTTTTAAAGAAGGAATCTTTAGATATTGAAATAATTGATAGTCACGTGCAAGAAAAAATTCATCATGAAATGGTTGAAGAGATTTTTCAAGATCAAAAAATAGTAGATCATGTTAACCACTGTTTAAATCAACCTGTTTATGACATATTTGAAGTTGAACAAACTCCATTTGCTGGTTATGAAGAAGAGAAAGTGTATTTTCAATACACTTTTGTTGAAAGATCATACAATGAGCCAATCATTGAAAAATATTATGAGAAGGTTTCTCAAGTTATATCCTTTAATGGTCCACCTTTTTTTTATCACTATGGAGACAATGATGTTGAAGACCAAGAACAACCACTGATTTGTGAAGATCAAATATTTACTATTTTTATTCACGAGTCAAAAAGATCTCAGGAGAGGTGGTGTAGTTCCAAAAGGAATATGCCAGATTTTTTCATCATAAAGAACAAGTTGAAGATTGCCCTACAAAACATCACTTAGATGAGAATAATTGGTCAAAGAAATTACTCCATCAACTATCACCGGAGATCAACAAGTCTACATTCCCCATTCTTGTACTTGAATCTGAAACAAATATTGAACAACATGTGATCACCAGTGAAATCAACCTATAACAATATTCAATTTTGCAGACAAATCAAATTGTAGAAGGTCTAACACTAATGCAATTTTCTTTCTTGGATCAACTGGAGGTTTTTTATAAGTTTCAGGATCCAATAACAGCCTGGATGGATTCCTCATTTCCACAGATTTCAAATACTGCAAGTTTTGGCATCTCATCAATTTGCAACTGTGAGTACATGTTTTTTGTGGATTTTTTGTTCCTCATGATATGCTCTCTTCATGTCTTCCTAATTAGCTACAAACACAGATGCTTTTATGGCTTCACTGGAAATCTGATTGCACTTGATCAAGCAACAATTCAATTGATTGGAGTAGGAGTAGGAGTGTGGATAAATAAGCTTGCCATGCAAGTATTTGGTTTTCAGTTTGAGTATAATATTTAGTTTTCATTTTGTTTGCAGCAGTATGTTTTGGTTTCAGAATAAGTTGCAAAAATTTGGAAGGAGGTAAATGACTCCATGCCCAATGGAACTACCAACTGGTCTCTGTAAGATGATTTAACTTGCAAGCAGGTGAACAACTATTGAAATATGAATCATATTCAACTTACATATAAGGAATTGGAACTGGAATGTTCTTAGAAACTCACAGGGGGCATTCCATCCCCCATGGAGCTAGATTTTAACACATGGAATGTTCAGAAGTCAAGATATTCTCCTAAAGTTCACAACAATTAAAAAATAAAGCATGTGCCAAATCTTTTTGTGATTATCATTTTGTAAAAGTCTCTAATGATGAACTCTAGTTTTCAGTGCCATTGCATCATCAAGAACTCTAAAGGATCATTTTCAAAAGAAGAGTTTATCATTTTCCATCTTCATTTCCTTTTGCAAAGAAAGCGTTGCAAACTGATTGTTGTTGTAGACTCCTAGCACTGCCAACTGTTTCATATCATTTTCACTACAAACTCCTTTTACTTGATCAGCTTCTACAGTCCTTGTATCGTAAACCTTATGTAGACCCAAGTTTCTTGTTTTCATGTCAAAAATATCAATTGCAACCTTTTCTTATAGTCAGCAATCCTCATTTGTTGCAAACTCGGTGCACTATGAATTCACTGTGCTGCAAACCCCATGTTTTCCTTGCATGCAAAACCTCGGTTAATTTCACCTCTGTTAGGTCCTGAGAAGCCTCTTTTCATTGTAATATTAACTCTCTCCATCCCTCTACAAATTGAAATCCTGATGATCTAAAACCTAGCCTAAATCTTGCTACTGCAAATTTCAAACTCTTCTATGAACTCACTGCGTTGCAAACCATTTTGTGTTGCGAACTCTCTGTTTTACAGAGATTGTTCAGGATTTTCCCCTCTTGAAAGGTTTTTCTAGTATTTGGGTTGTACCCTTAACTCATCTCCTTAGCTTTCTTTCCTTCCATTCTGTAATGAAATTTTAGCACAAATCTCTTTCTCAACAAACCCTAACCTTGGAAAATCAAATAATAGCAACTTTCTTTTAGTCTTTATCATATACCCTGGTAGCAGCGGTTATCAGAAAAGGATTTTGTTGGTTGTTTGTTGTCATGGATACTCATTAGGGAAATAAATTCATAAAGGAGGAGATGTTTTCAGGGTTGAGCCTTATGACCTGCAGCTAATCAATTCAGATCCATCATTTAGAGAGGCATTTCAGAAGGTGAACTGCCTAGCCTTTTGTGAAAAGATGCAGACAGGACACCCTGAGGTTGTAGCAGGAATTAACTAAGGTTTTTAAGGTTTCTTGCACAGTTTTGGCCACAAATGATATGTTTTGAAGACAAAATGACACCTACAGGAAAGTTCACAACGCATCCTCAGAGGTGCTGCGAACCGCTAAATTAAAACAATTTGCAGAAAATTAGTACACAACAGAATAGTATTTTAATCATAAATTTTAAATTGTGATATCAGTTATTCTAAATTTTTTTGTGGAGATGAATAATAATATCATTGACTTGCTGACCAAAAATCAGCCTGACCCAGTTCGTCGTTTGGGGGAAAAATTGAAAACATCACCTACAGGAAAGTTTGTAGCGAATCTTGAAATTGCTGCAAACTCTAACAGTCTGATAAATCCGAAATGTAGGAGGGATGCAACATATCCGAGGGGGTTAAAATGGTTTCCTAGGAGGTATTTGGACATGAGGGACATGCGTTCTATCACCAGATCAAGCAGCATGACCTGTTTCAAAAGGAATTTATCACAATAGACAAGATCCAAAAAAATAGGAGCTAGGTAGATTTTTTGTTTCACCTTGTTGTAACAACTCCTAGAGAAACAAGAATCCAATGTAACCTCTTGGGATTTGGCCTCTTTAGAGTAGGAAGGAATGATACAATATAGATATAAGTTTTTTTGTTGATGAAAGTTTGAGTTCATGATCCAAGAGAGGAGAGAGATTGTGGAGCAGTTTAGCTGCTTATTTGTAAGCTTGAGGGCCTATTTGTAATCACATTTTTTTGCCATTAAAGATTCATGAGAGCTATTTCTCAGATTGTCTTGTTTGTTTTCCATTTTTTTTGTTATCTTCTTGCTTGAATATATTGCGGGTTGTTAGGATCAAAGGCTTCCTTTGATTAATGGTTCCCTGAGCAACAAAGGATCTGTTGTAGCGGGCCTATTAGTCATTGTTTTTGTTCAAGTATTTTTCAATCTATTCTACAGAGAGGGTCTCTGTTTAGTAGACATTCTTATTTTTTTTCACTTTCCTTTCTTCTAATTACCATCATATAAGCTATTAACCTATTGATTTATCTTGATTTCGTTCAATCTGTAGAGTGGTTTTGACTCCATGCCCAATGGTAGATCAATGATCTATAGTCAGATTGTTGCCCTCTTTTTTGTTCTTTCTTGTTGATCCACCCAATTTAAATTGATTTAATTTTTCAAATTCTGATGGGTATTAGGATTGTTCTTAAATAAGTCTAAGAAAAACTTCTAGTGCTAACAAGTCCCATGCTCTTTTTTTGTTATTTTTTTTTCATATTGGAAATCCTGAAAAGGAATAAAAAATGTTAGTATACACGGAGGAAACAAGTGTCGCGGGAGAGAAAACTAGTTCCAAGCGCAAGGAACATAACTATTCTCAATGCAAGGAAGCATGTGCATGATATGGACACTCAAGGGAATGTTTCCTCCTAGGGTACACGTGTAAAGTTGAAATTAAAAAATATGCGAGGATAGAAACTAATGAGCATGCATGAGGAAGTGGCTAAGAAACTGCAAGATAAATCTTGCATTAAGCTCAAAAGCACAAGCAACAGAATGCAATGCAGTATTACAAATTAACACATAAGTATTTGAGCCCTGCGGGTAAATAGACAAAATAATATTGAGAGGAATATGAGGTTCTGACACAATTTAATGGTGGGACTAACAAGACTCTCGATCCTAGGAACGATTTCAACATGGGCACCAAAAGGAAAAGTAGGTGCTAACTAGGATTCCCATGATGGTAGGCTCTACCACGAACTGAACTACACTTAAATCAACTGGAAATATTGGTGTTGCCAATAAGTGGGGTCGACCCTAAGGAAAATGTATAATGGATCACTGATAATGAAAAAAATGCAAGGTGTAATAGACCTGACCTATATGCTAGTGATGGGAACATTACTTTAAAGAATCGTTAAAATTAGACATGCGAAAATGAGAAGTAGTATTATAAACACCCTCCCTACAAAATATCAACTCAAATGGTCATTCTGATAAATAAATATGGTCCTTTAGGAATTATATGACTAAAAATGGTAAAAAATATACAAAAGTGGGTTTAAAAAATTATATAATAGTGAAAAAGGACCCCAAAATACTTTATTTGAAATTTTTACCAAATTAGGAAATTTGAGTGGAAAAAGGTTTCGAACTTCCAAAGGCCATCACTAGAGCTACAAGCGTCAAAATATGTTTCCATCTAGACCAGGTGAACAAGATTTCAACCCTTTTCAAATCTGTCCAAGTTTTTTATAATTTTATGCATTTATTTATTTTTAAAAGTAGGCAGGCTTGTACGCACCCACGCTCGGCATAGGGCACATATACCCCATCATATATGTTGGGGCCCTTAATGAAAGACGCATATATATGCACATATCTCCAAAGACGACTGCATGTATGACCATAAAGATGAAAAATAAAAAAAGCTAATGCAAATTTTTTAATGGGATGCAGGGGTGAAAAAATGGTTATAAAGTGGTGAGAAAGAGAGCATGAGGAGTTTGACCAAGAAATTGATGATCATATAGAGGTTTTAGAGGCTCTCCAACATTGTGGGTTGAATAAATTTTATGAGTGCCCTAATATGCGAGCAAACAAAAGATTGCTCCAGTTGTTGATTGGCTATTGGAACTTGGAGGTGGATGCTTTCGTGCTAGATGGTCAATCCTTGGCCATAAAAGTAGATGAAATATACTTTATTATTGGTTTATCCCATCGAGGAGATGTGGTAAATATTCGAACTTGTGGTGGGACTGGGATGACCATAGAATATTATATAGCAACTCACTGCACACCTAGAATGCAGTGGCTCGCAGTCAAATCCCAATTCGAAACATAGAGGACTCGAGTCTAAAGGTGATCCTTTAGACTATCACTAGGATTGTAGGGTCTGCTGCACTACACTAAGAATCCCAACCGCAAATGTTTTACACGGTGGAGTTCCTTCACCCAATGATCTATGATTAGATTACCTCTTTTATTGAGTGCATAAAAACACAACTGACTGAGTGCAATACATGAAGCATGAAGAACTTTTGATATGTTAGTATCTTATGTTTCTTCTTCTTCTTCGATATTTCCCACTATTATCCTTCGATTTTGTATGCCACCACATCATCTTAGGGAATCATGTTTACTATGATGGTATACAATAATACTATGCTTAGGAGGTGGGTGCATACTATATGCACATGATGATGATTTTTTCAAATGGTTGAAGTGTCAAATCATCACCATAGACGACTATCTCTATGAGGGGATTAATTTTCTTGTGATGCATACATACATGTGTCTCCTGGTGGTGTGCTAGGGGAGACAGGTAAGAAATTTTTTCAATTTTCAAGGTTGTTTAATTTTTATTTTGTTTTAATTATTTTAAAAAGAAAATATTTTTGTTATGGATTGAAACTCTCAAAACTTTATAAATGTGTATATATTGGACTGATACGTCTAGTGGGGCACCCTTTCCACTGACACAAGGGGTGCAGTGAGGTCCAGCCAGGTGCAGATGTAGCTCAAATGGAGTGTACTCTACAGAATGTCCAGCGGAACCTGGGCCACCTTACACAATAGATTCCAATGGTATAGATTGAGGACCTTCCAGAGAATATGCAGTGAGAATTCATCGGTGTATCATGAGCATGGGCACAATTGTTACGATGTCTAGCCAACACTGTTGTGTGTTACAAAAACACACATCCAAGGGTAGGGTCCTCGACATAGATTATCTATGATCCTTTTTGTATCTGTTTATTTATAAAAATTCATGGATATAAGCTCAATTTTGTTATGTGACATCCATATTTTTGTATTATTAGACATGAAAGTAATAATATATACATCCCATTTTTCCTTGTTATTTATCTGTGAAACATGATTACATACATTTATATATGTGTTTCTTACTTTACAAATGAGACA
Organism: Picea sitchensis; assembly: GCA_010110895.2. Taxonomy (NCBI): domain Eukaryota; kingdom Viridiplantae; phylum Streptophyta; class Pinopsida; order Pinales; family Pinaceae; genus Picea; species Picea sitchensis. The sequence goes on along the minus strand of SNQJ01S0042185.1, from coordinate 77,432 downwards.
ATTTCCAATCCAGTACATAGTTAGCATATGCATCATATATGGAATTTGCACTTCTAAAAACGTGGATATATGTAATATAGTTATAGTATCATTCTAGAATACGTACCTGTAGGATTCGTCAGAGCAACGTGGGATCACACACAATATATTGAACGTTTAGTTGTGACACCACCATTTGGGAATCTAGGAGAATTTCTAAACATGAGATACCATGCACCATAACATATCTTAGGAGTTCAATCACAACGCTATACTTGGCCACATTATTCATTGATGGTCCTAGACAAGTGCATCCAGCCACAACCACATGGCCCTCGGGTGAATAAATCATCCATACCATGGAAGCAAGATTATGTGTGTGACGACTTGTACCATTCGCAAACTTGACATGGACCAAATATTCCATCGACATCTCCTAATCAAATAGAAACACTCTAAGCAATCAAGAGAAAAATGAGATAAAAATATAAAAATTATTATCTATGAACAATAAATACAAATGAAAATGCTCGAGCAACAATTCTCAAGCATAATACCTTTTGAGGTAGAGCCCATTCTTGCACTCTAGAAACATGTTACCTTCATAATCATATAATTTGTAAGCTCCTTTCTAAAGGGAATGCCTCGTGATGTAAGGATTGTGCCACATTGGATTAAAATTTCGTGCACCTATCGCATCCTTATCTTGATCATAAACCATAACGAGGTCACCCTCAGAAAATACCCTTGGGTAGACAAACTTGTCATATTGATATTTGACATGTTTCATGTGCATCTCGTTAGTGGTGGAAACATCACGACACTTCTCATCTAGTTGCTCTAAGTGAACAAGATGTGTTTCTAAATTTGTCATGACAAGTAGAATATTGATCACGATCTTTAATGAAGGAATTTCACATTCAATAGAAATAATTGCTTCACTCCATGAGTGAGTTGGAAAGGTGAAAATCTAGTAGCGTCCTTTACCAAGGTTCAATACGCCCATAATACTGGCTAAAGCATCAAATGCCAATTATATTTTCTCTTATTGATAATGTGTTGAATTATGGTCTTAAGATACTTGTTTACGACCTCTACTTGACCATTTTCCTACGAATAATAAGAAGACGAATGCTCCTACTTAAATTCAAATTTTGATGCTAACTCAAACATCATTCGGTTCTAAAAGTGACTTCCATGGTCCATGAAAATCTCTCTTGGAACTCCATACTTGGTGATAACCTAATTGAACAAAAACAAAGTTGTGGCTTTACCATCATTTGTGAAAATAGACATGGGCTCTGCCCACTTCGTAAAGTAGTCGATTGCCACGATGATGTAACGATGGCCCCTAGTCGATGGTGGGTGTCATGTATTGAAGTCAATTCCCCACTTTGTAAATGGACCAATGATGATGATGGGAAACAATAGAGCAGGAAGTGTGCACATTTTATGAGAAAAAATCTAGAAGGGATGACACCTTTTGACCACTTCAACACAATATTTAAATATTGTCAACCAAAAGTACCTGATGCGTAGAATTTTTTTGGTTATTGCCAACCCGGATAGGTGATCGTCACATGCTCCACTATGGCAATAATTTAGCATGGACTCTTCTTCTTTGTGGTTTAATCAATGATGAATAATTGAATCGACTCCACAAGGATACAAAAGGTCATCGATGTGAGGTAATTCTTCTCCTAGTGGAAAATATGACATTGATTGTCCCATGAATAATGCAGAGAAAATTTGATAGTATGGAGATATATAGTGATATCTCAACACCAAGGATCGCTGGAAGCGATGACGAACAAATATTCACCCGGAAATGAATCTGTAATCACAGGTTCCTCATTCTCCTTGGGAAATTATGACATCAATTAAGTGAAAACCAAATATTTATTAGACTTAGTAGAAACAAAGTCCAAGTCAAATTCTTGCATAATGAAAATCCATTTATTTTGTTTGCCCCCAATTACGCGTCGTATGAGGACATATTGAAATGGATTGATATCTGTGACTACAATGGTTTTCCAAAGTAAAATGTAATGTCGTAATCTCTGGAAAACATGAACTATTGTGAAGAATAACTTATTGACATAAAAATAGTTGAGTTCAAGCCCAATCAGACCACGACTAAGATAATATATGACATGGTCTTGTGAGATATCATCTTCCTAAACCAAAACCATACCAACTGTGGATTTTGTTGTTGCGATATACAACAAGAAACCCTTGCTATAGTCAGGAGGACTAAGAATAAGGGATAACATGAGTGTGTTCTTAAGCGCATCAAAGGATCGTTGCTCAAACTTGTCCCAATTGAATGAGACCCATTTCTTTAGAAATCACATAAATCCCTTAGTGATGTTGACATAATTTGCAATGAAATGACGAAGGAAATTGGCCTTTCCTTGGAGACTCTAAAATTGACAAATATATCGTGGGGCTAGCAGCTGAACTATTGCCTCCACCTTTAACGGATCAACCATGATCCATTTGTTGGATACTATGAAACCCAACAGACGCCCTGAAACAACAAAAAATATCCATTTATTCAGGTTCAACTGAATATGATAATGACATCTTTCAAAAAAAATCCTAAGGTGCATTGGATGATCTACCCTCTTGCAAGAGTGAGTAACATAGTCATCCAGATAAGACTCAACAATATCCTTCAAATCATGGAAATCAAACGACATGGCCCACTGAAATGTAGCTCCAACATTTTTAAGGCAAAAAGGAATTTTTTGATACGTGAAAGTCCCCCAAGGACATAAAAAATCCATCTAATGTTGATCCTCATGCTAGATCTAAATATGGTTGTATTCAGAAAATCCATCCATGAAGGAGAATATTTCTCTTCCTGTACACTCACCGATAATATGGTCAATGAAGGGTGTGGGGAATATGTCTTCCAGACTAGCCTTGTTTAGATCTTGGAAATCCATACAAATGCGTATGGTTCCTTGATTTTTATCAACAAGAATGGGATTTGACACCCATTATATGAGAGGAACCGGATAAATAAAACTTTCCTTAACAATGTTTCTACCTCAACGTATATAGTTGCTACTTTCATAGGGTTTACTAGTCGTATTTTTTTCTGAACAAGGTTAGCATTTTCATAGGTACAAATCTCATTTTCGAATTTCGATAGGGTCAATTCCCATCATCTCTTCATAAGACCGAGAGAAAACGTCACATAAATCTTTAAATGAAGAGGTATGTGTGCGGATCTTTTTGGGAGAACAATCTACAATGATATAAACATTTTCAATGATTGCAGGGGTCTTAGAGATATCAATCATAATGGTTTCTGATATGTTAGCCATGTTCCCTTCGTCATAAACACCGTGATTTTCTAAGGGGTTCACAGAGTAATCAACACCTCTACTCATAGTTGACAAGAAATATCCATTTTCAACTCAAATGATCTCAAGAAGGAAATATGATGGATGATGCATATATTCCCATGGTCGTTCTAGCCCTGTCATTTCCTATAAAATATATTCGTTAGAAGGAAACACAATGTCAAGGAAGTCGAAGAATTCTGAGCCCAAATAAACTGGAGGAAATGATCATCTTCATCTTGCATCCATGAAGAAGTCATATCAGAGTCTGTAGTAGCTTTATGGATTTATCGATAAGTGATATCCACTATAGACAATGACATCACCATCTTGGAATGCACACAACCTTTCATAGATTCACACGGTGAGGGTAACACACACAATTATTCAAAATACGTGGTTCTGAATGAACTAACTCATCTAACAGGGACAGAGGAGATCGACTTTTGAAAGCCGACTTGGGTAGCATGAATATAAGAAACTGGTGTTGAGAAATTAAATGTTTCCATGAGCGAAGGATACATTCCAACACTAATGCTCCCAATTGTTGTCTTATATGTTTCGATCAACGAGACCATAGATTCTAGATTTGTCACGGAGTCATAGCGATTAAACAATATGTGGTATATTGTGACAATCCTCACTTCATGGCGGAAGTATAAAACTCAGAAAACCGATGAGACAAAAACCATAATCACATAGGTCCAACTCCTTCCTAACAAGACATTATAGTCGAGCGGAGCGTCGACTACTTCAACCTCTATAGAAACAGACTTTCCTCCTAACTAGACCGTAAAAGAGGAATTGAGCTCGTGCAGTATGAAGGATTATCCATAAAATGTAGTTAAAAGAGTAGGAGAAGGGGTAATTTCCAAAGAGCCAATGGATTTCCAACAAGACAAAGACATGACACACGTTGAAGTGCCTTCATCAATGACAATCCTACGAATAATTTCCTTTATGTACACAATATTAATCTGGAGGAGTACATGATAGGGAAGGTGAGGATTCACTTTAGTAGCATCAAAATTCATAATGATTTGGCTCGAAGAGTCAACAACCTTGATCATAAACAACAATGTGGCTCATTGCATAGGAAAACTTTGGAGCAGCTCTAAGGTAGACATCATACAAGGTGTCTAAGCCAAATCTTCTACAATGGAATAGTTAGAAGTGACTCGAGAATTGGGGTTGCACGACACATGATTATACACACCTTTCGGTATGCATGGAATTGTCTCCTTCTCTGGATTCTCTATATGGAGATAATTATGAGGATCTAATGTTTCTTTTCCTTTATATGTCGACTTAGGATTACCATAATCGCGAGACCTAATCGAAAAATATACCTCCTCTTCTTTCATATGGTTCACCATATTGATGAACAACATCAATCTGTCTGGCAAAGGTGCATTTTGGGTGCCACCTTGTGGATTTGGAGTAGAGGATACCACCTACATATTTTGTCCTTGTGGGAAGGATACCACCTACATATTTTGTCCTTGTGGGAACATATTCTTTAGCACAACAAATTGTTGTTGTGTAAGTATGCAATGGGCCTCTTTCGTTTGTGGGAACTAATGGGTAAGGTGATCACCACCACAAATCTTGTAAGGGAATTTCACCTTCTTGTTCTCCTTCTTTGGACCTCCATATTTTGCATTAAATTTGGCATTTTTATTACCTCCACTTCCTTTCTTATCCTTTCCCATTTTACTTTTCCCTCTAAGTTGCTCAGTACCCTTCGGGGATGTTGATTGTACAACATGAACATCCGATGACTGTATGGTGAGGGAGGTCAAAGCAGTGGCTTGAACAACTACAGATGGATTAATATTCATCCGTTGCATCTAGTTCGTAACCAAATCTATAGTTGGACTTTTAACAAACCCTACAATGTCATCATCATGTGGTCCGAATTTTTCTTTCAATGGGTTGAAACCGGGTCGCAGTGCATCCAGTATAATATCATAAAGGATCCCATACTACGAGTAGATCAAGTATAGCTATTGGGACCTAAATATCACCTCTTCCTCTGAAAAGACTTCTAATGTAGATACATATTTAGGTATGTATGGAAATAAATACTTGAGGAACCATTCCAACAAGAATTCAGGAGGAACTTGGCTTTGATCAACCTCTTCCTTCTTCGCCACTCTTGGATATGATCTGAAATGTGAGTGGCCATGTCTTGTTTAAGTGTAGACAAGAGCTTGGTGTGGACATCATACCAAACATGAAGCTAGAAGTGGTTGAGGAAAACTAAAGCCGGATCCTGAAAAGTGAGAAATGCTCCACTGTCAAGTTTGATATACCACTTCACTGTGACTTTCGTAAGAGTGCATGGGAAAAGACGAAGCCAAATGGAATCATCGTTTAATAAGTTAGATGAATACCACAAATGAAATTTCATCACATGATCATCGATATATTCACCAGACTTGCCTTTGAACTTAGGGATGTTTGAGGGTAACTTGGTGGGGACCAGTGGTCAGTTCGGATCATGGAAAACCAGATCTTTCATAAGCTTGGAAAGGTCAGGAAATTTTAACATTACCAGATTCAAATTTATCCTCAGTTGGGGCCCAAATTTCTAACTAAGAAGATTGGAAGTTTTGGTTGAGAACCTGTCGGAAAAGAATACCCTTGATTGGTACTCGCACTAGGTTTCTAGGAACATCTTGCAGATGGTCTAGGGTTTTGAGTGAAACATTGTTGACCTTGGTTAAACAGAGGAAAACATCTACCCATCTAGTTCCCATATGGAAAATATGGATTACATCCCGTTGACACCCCTTGCAAAGGAAAAATTACTTGCATCGAGACGTTCGAATCGAGAAAGGGGTTCTCCCCTGATTCCATCCCTTGTAAAGAGGAGGACCCTTGCATGGGATTACAGTGGCCTTGGAAGGGATTTTCCCTTGCTGACACTCTAGATGAGGGAAAATGATTACTCCCAAACCCATCATATAATGTGAATGGGTTGGAAGAAGATGGCATACTATCGAATTGGAATATGCTTCCCATAGAACCACCCCAACCTACATAGGGATTAGGGACGAAAGACAAAAAATGAATGATTCCAAGAGAGGGGAACGTTGGAGGAATAAAACCTTCACCCCAAGGAAAAATGGGAAGGGAACTGAAGAACTCCCTGTACCCACATTATTATCTTTGGAAATCGACTAAGAACCGGTCAATACATTATGAATGTCGATCGACGACATACCAAACGAAAAGGAATTAGATACCAAAGGAAACAATGATGCCACACCCAAAGGTTGAGTGGACCCAACTATCAGTGACACGAAGTTGTTGACCGATGCAAATATTGTGGATTGAACCATGTTAGTCATTTGGTTAGATATGAGAGGAGGTAAGATTCCTATTGACACAATTTCCAATGTGGGGGTTGAAGGGGATCCCAACCCAGACACTAAGTGCCTTCCATTATGGCCCATCGAAGAGGATTATTGTTAGTGAAGTCCGACCCAAAAGTAGAAATACGAGAAACAACCAGATCATGGGGTCGAGTTAGAAGAGGATTAAATGAATGAACAAAACCTTCAAATTTAAGATTCGATATGCATCTGACCTCCAACGCAAAATAATTCGCTTCTTCAGGCTCTATCTCTATGATTTCGATGGGACTATCTAGTACAAACACACCAGTTTGATCGAGTCAATGCCTCAAAGGAGGCTGCGAAAGATTCACTTCCACTTAATTGGGTGGAAGTGCTTGAATTATCCTATACTCACGAGGCGATTGATTACCCACTTTGAGTTATCATCTCAAGGTGTTTACTAAAACCTTCCTAAGCAGTCTACAATCATAGATCACACCACTAGAAAATCCATTAAAGAGAAAACAGGCACAAACAAACCTGTCCAATACTTCGACTTAGGTGGATTAGGTTCTGAAACCACACTAGTAACAAATTTGGGTAAGGAGCTTTTGGATGAAGGCAAAGGTTGATTAAGTCATGTGAACCAACAAACAAAGGATTTAGAAGAAGTTACCTCGACCTCCACTAACCATCCCTTCCTAGTGCAAGTACCCATGCTTCACATGGCACTCTCCATAGGTACAAAAAGTGTGATACGATGTCTACCCCAAGTACCATGGGAAACCCCCCCATTCACCTCTGAGATTCCTAGGAACGATAAATACGGGTACCAACTCGCAGTCAGCATATGGTAGGTACATTTGACAGTCGGGATCGAACATATGGGTAGGGTAAAAAATCCCAAATCCTTGAAAGTGCTTCCTCTCACAGAGGTAAAGGCGCCGATGAAACCCCCAAAATACGATCTCTCCACTATGCTTAGTCAAGCTTCAAAGGGGTTGTCTCCTCGGCTCTCCTTCACATGACCTTGTGTTTAAATCTCGTGTTAGAGGAGGCTCCCATATATACTTATACAAAAGCCATATTTTGCACTCCCTATCTCATACTCCTAAGTTGATTTTTGACCTTGGAGAAATTAACTTTCCAACCTAAACCAAGGCCCTAGCCTAAGATAGTTTGTTTACCCTAGAAAATGAAAATGTCTGGTTAATTTTAGTTAAACATTCATTTACAGGGGATTTTGTTTACTCAGTAAGAGTAATGGGTGAAACTGAATGGTTTTTTACAGACTCAACAAAAAACAAAAACACTTAAGAACATAAATGCAAAATGCAGTTCTTCACCGAAAATATGAGTGCTAAACGCTTCAGAAAAATGGAGAAAACTATTTTCTTTTATAATATGCAAACGATGAAATTTTTCTTTTTAGATGATATGCATTACTACTGTAATTTTTTTTTAAATGCAAAGCAACTAAAATGAAGTGACTATTCTTTTCATTGAAGATAAACTAAATTTTCAAAAGAAAAATATTTCAAAATGCAAGAACAAATTGAAATCTAAAATCATCGTAAAAATAGAAAGCACACAAAAAGGTTTTTGTTTCCAGTGATACAATGGTAAGGGATGAAAATAATGTTAAAGTATACTTTCTATAAGTATTTTTGTATTTTTCTTGTTTAAACAAGAAAAATAAATTGGAAAGATTTAAGACAACCTTTCTTCTTAAAATACATCAAGAAACAACAAAAAGAGGGTAGGAAAGAACCTTAGACTTAAAAAGTTTATCAAGAACGGTAATGAAAACTATTCCAGATAAAAATATCTTGAGGAATATCTTCCAAAACTACCCTCAAAGACTTGAAAATGATTCATAAAAGAAAAACCAAAAAAAATCTTGTTTTCTTTAAAAGAATCAAACTGACAAAAACTAAACTTAGATAACAAAACAAAGAGTCTCAAAGCCTCATAATAGACCCCGGAAACCTGGCCCACAAAATTTCAGACAAAAAATATTTTTAAAAATCCTTTATGGAAAGATGTATGCACCTATGATGAAGGCAGACCACATGTACACAATTGTCTATACTGGCTGGGCACATATGTGTACATGACCATGATAACTATCATAATGTGTATATACCTAGAAATATAAAAAAGAGACAACAAAATGAAACAAAAAGGCTCAAGTGAAACTAGAAAATTACTCAAATGATTATAAGCTATCAATATAAGTACAAATAACAGTACGAAACAAAATATAAACACTCCAATCAAGTAAACAAAGAAAAAAACCCATAAACATGCCCACTATGGAGAAATATCCCCAGCATGGTCACCGGTTCTTCTTTTGGGAAAATTCCCTACAATAGTGGGCTATATTGCAACGTACCAATGACCATACAGAAACAAAATCCCAAAAAGAACATGCAACAAAGATATAATAACTTATTTCAAAAGAAATAACTAACTATTGGGTGGAAGAGAAAGGTTGACTCACTCGAAATCCTATGGTTTATGCCGTTCTCAATTGCCATATTTTCTTCAATCTTTTCCAATAACTTTGCTGCAACCTGCAACAACCTTAAAGATGCAAGACTATACAAAGAGATAGTTGTACTAATAACTACCTGTTAGTCCAATGAAATATAATAGTAAGATCTCAACAAATAATCTTATACGAAATATATACGAAAATATTGAAAACAAAATGTTACAATTACAACATATTTCGAAGGAAAGAGTTTCTATATTTATTAAGCAGTTAAGGTGGTTACAAATTTATACTTGTCCTGCGCAGTGTTTCCCTGTCGAGAGACATCCCAGGTTCCTCCACCCTTTCTCTTTCTATACAAGATGGTATGAACTCTAGATCCACCACAGGCCCAAAGAGAATATAAGGGGAAACTTTTGGTAAGATAGTTTGGTGATCAAAAAAGGGGCTGGAAACAAGGGTTTCCAGGTCAAACCAACAACAAAAAGGATGTATAATGGTTTACAGACTTGGTGGGGTTAGCCAAAAAAAGGTTTATTTAATGTGTGCAAAGAACAGTTACTTGTCATTACCTTTCTCCTTGGACAAATTTTCCTTTTATGTGGTCTCTAGTTGGTTAGAGACAATTGAGTACGGGTTAAAGGAGTTAGGTAACTAACCAAACCCGTAACTCAACATTTATTTGAGCATAAATATATTTTTTAATCATTTTATGACATCTGTGCAACTGTCCCTTTAGTGGCATGTGTGTACACGAGTACCATAATTGTGAGGGTGCATACATCTTCCAAAAAGTTGTTTTTTGGAAGGTCTCAAGGAGGTATGGGGAATAATAGTATCTAAATAGGATAGGGATTAGGACAACAATCTTGTCAATGCTTCAAAGGTGGAAATTGATGCTATAAAAATACCATTGTATGGAAAAAACCATGCAGATCCATATAGTAGTGTTGTACATCAACTGTGTAGTCCTTACAATAGTTTTGTAAATAAAAAAACTATTGTTTATGGTTTTTTCAACAATGTGTACTATCTTGTCAGGTTGTTTTGGTCAAGTTCAAGGTGATTTTTTGGTATTTGTGCTGTGCTGTTTTTTTAGATAGCTTGTGGAGGTTTCCTTGTAATTTTTTTAAGGAATGAAAAGCTAAATTTGAAGGAGTAATTACCTGTGTTGTATGAAATTATTTTCTATGCTTCCGCTATTTGATTTCCAGATTGTGTGATTAATGCTATGGTATGAAATTTCTTTATGCAATAATTGAATTCAACAATCTACTTGTTTGGTTGAGATCATATGGAATTTAGTCACCTAGGGCTTGATATTTTTCACATAAGGTAGCTCAAATTCAAAGTAGGGTCTGATTTTATCACGTTTTGAGAGATCGTAACACACAATCCAATCGGTTAGCCAACACAACAAAATATCTCTCACAAGGGTCCTTGATCAAATTTGGGAGTATTTGTTGTTGTCATATCCCATAAGTTTTCCAAACACTTTGGTCTTCAAGCCATGTCACTTATCATTTAATTTCTACGTGTCTCAATAATCCCCACCTATGGTTTCAAGTGTAGAGAAAGGACACACAAGAAAAAAATGTGTGTTCAATCGCATGTGAGAATTAATCCTCGCTTTGGTCTTTGTTTCCCTCTTCATGGAATTTCGTCGATAAGGTGGGATATTGGCATGGATCAAGCCCTATATTTTGAGGTACTTTTGGTATCCCTAATCCATTTTGAGCTAATCAGGTAAGATCTTTCATATTACTCTTGCCATTGTTTTAGAATTTGAGTATCTAGGTTGCAGTCCTTTAGTTCTTATAGTCATTAAGTCCCAGTCACTGGTTGTGGAATTCAATTTGTATCTTGATAGTTTGTGTTTGAGGTTGGGTGTTAAGTTTGGGGTAGTATGTCCCCCTACTTTCCTCTTGTTTTTATTATTAGTCTGGGTTCAACATTTGGGATTTGTTTTTTGGAATTTGTTCATCTGGAATTCATAGTCCTTATTATAAGAAATTTATGGGGGTGTTATGATTTAGTGGTGTTTCCAATGATGTTGAATCCAAAGTTTATTTTGTTTCTAGGTGATATCTTTTGTCAATGCCCTCCCCCGCCCTCCTTATTGACTCTACCACCTATAAACAAAATTGAAGTGGGATTATAATCTATGGAGTACATGATTGACAATAGGTCTGAAGAGCTCTTCATTGACATGAAGAGAATATATCTCTTTGTTAGCATGAAGATACTATCCAAAGCAATCATACTTCTCTATTTTTGGTGACCTACAAGGTTCACGAAAATGAACACGATTGAAGAAAAATGTAACATTCTTAGAAATTCAGTTCTCAATCTTCTTAAGGATTCTCTTTCCATTGCTTCTAATAATTGATTGTCAACCAACTCGATGTAGGTCAATTTTAAAGAAGAGGAGATAGTTCATCGATCAAAAGAGGACACAAAGGTTGATCTGTGGACTTTTCTGCCTCTCAATTTTGGACAAGAGGAGACCACCAACCAACATGTATTTTGTTAGTTTGTATGTTTTTTAAAGTTGTTAAAATATTGGGTTTTTTATTAAGCAATATATCTGTGTGGATATTTGGGATGTAATNTTTTATTATTAGTCTGGGTTCAACATTTGGGATTTGTTTTTTGGAATTTGTTCATCTGGAATTCATAGTCCTTATTATAAGAAATTTATGGGGGTGTTATGATTTAGTGGTGTTTCCAATGATGTTGAATCCAAAGTTTATTTTGTTTCTAGGTGATATCTTTTGTCAATGCCCTCCCCCGCCCTCCTTATTGACTCTACCACCTATAAACAAAATTGAAGTGGGATTATAATCTATGGAGTACATGATTGACAATAGGTCTGAAGAGCTCTTCATTGACATGAAGAGAATATATCTCTTTGTTAGCATGAAGATACTATCCAAAGCAATCATACTTCTCTATTTTTGGTGACCTACAAGGTTCACGAAAATGAACACGATTGAAGAAAAATGTAACATTCTTAGAAATTCAGTTCTCAATCTTCTTAAGGATTCTCTTTCCATTGCTTCTAATAATTGATTGTCAACCAACTCGATGTAGGTCAATTTTAAAGAAGAGGAGATAGTTCATCGATCAAAAGAGGACACAAAGGTTGATCTGTGGACTTTTCTGCCTCTCAATTTTGGACAAGAGGAGACCACCAACCAACATGTATTTTGTTAGTTTGTATGTTTTTTAAAGTTGTTAAAATATTGGGTTTTTTATTAAGCAATATATCTGTGTGGATATTTGGGATGTAATAATTGTGAATACCAAAAAAATCTCTTATGTAGTATGTGAGAGTTGCAAGTTTTGTTTGAAACTCCATAACAACTCTTTTTGTATGTTTTTTATTAGATTTGCTACAATCTTTTAATAAAAATTTTCCTAGTTTTGGTTTAAAAAAAATAAAATAAAGTATTAATCATTAAGATTTTTTTTTTACAAATAAATCCTCATGGGGAAAATCCTATGCACTTCTGCACATTTATGGATGGTACCTAGTGAAAACCCATAATTTTTTATTATAGCACTTGATCAATAAGGACATCGAGTGAGGCATGCAACAGAGGCAACCAACCCAAGCAATCGACCTTGAGATATCCTACATGAAGTTCGAGGCACCCAACAACTTGAGCTGGCCCATTGGGATTTAATCCTTAATAATAATTATTATGATTAATTAATTAATCATAATTAATAATTAATAATAACTAAAATAAATATCAATTAACAATAATAAAATTAATTCTGACAAGATTCCTGGCAGCAATGGCCAGCCCTGAGCGCTGAGGAATGGGCCCGGGAAATTTGCACCCAGGCTACATGGATAGGCCTGACAAGAGTAGCGGATTACTGGCAGGACAACCCCACGGAGGACACCTGGCGCTGTTGGCATTTGGACAGGGAACGCATTAACCTCAGGGAGCATATCGATTGGACACCTCTCCAAACGGAGCTGACTGAGTGAAGAATACCCATAATTGAAGGTGAAGATACTCTTCGGTGGGGCTATAGGCCACAGGGATTCTTTAGCACGCGGGAAGCCTATCAGATAAAAGCTCAGTCAAACCCTCCCCCAGAATCGAAAGTTTGGAGAAAAATCTGGAATCCTAAGCACTGGTCGAAAATCACGCTTTTCCTATGGCTGGTCTCTCACTCAAGAATTCTAACCTGGGACAATCTCCTGAAAAGAGGTTTTGTGGGACCCTCCTTCTGCATACTATGTGGAGAGGCCGAGGAAACCATGAATCATCTCCTCAATACATGCCCTTACACAACTCAAATATGGGATCATGTGGCGATCATTATGCGCACCTCAGACCGACTCAGGGATAGCATCCTAGCAACCCTCACGAATTGGAGAGATCAGGCTTTCCAGTCCCCCCTCCTCAACCGAATCTGGCAACTTCTACCTGGCTTCATACTCTGGCACACTTGGAAAGAAAGAAATAGGAGAATTTTAAAAAATACCTCTCTCCTATGGTAACAGTGTTGGAACCACTGCTATCGCAACATCATGAAAACTCTCCACCTCAGGAATTGGTCGGATGCAGACTCCGCCTGCCCTCCCTTGGAGCTCACTATACTCCGTTACTGGACCCCTCTTCCTTCTCCTCAGACCCGCCCGCTCCCTCCTTCTCCAACCAACCTTGTGAGCAGCCCCTCCTTCTGGTCCCCTCCTCCAGAGGATTTTGTTAAGCTAAATTTCGACGGGGCCTCTAAATGAAATCCTGGCATTGACGGGTATGGGGNGGCAGGATCCCTTGGGCACTCGACGAACAATGTAGCGGAACTATGGGGACTCATCAAAGGACTGCAAATGGCCATCAAAAGTAATTACACAAAGGTAATCACAGAGGGAGACTCTCAAGTCATCATCAGTCTGCTGCGTTGAATCTTAAGTGGGGAAAAACCGGACAGTATCTCGCCCAGCTGGAGACTGTCACATGGCTTACAGATCATCGCAAGTTTACAAAAACCAAATCAGGTTATTGTTCCCACACATATCCGCAGGAAGGCGAATCAAGTTGCTGATGAACTCGCTAACTTGGGCGCCAACTGGAGAGAACCTGACCTTCACTGTCATGCAGCCCAGGTTCAAAATCACCCTATCCTCCAGCAGTGTATTCGCAAAGCTGGAATGATAGATACTCCCCCGGATGGGGTGTCAAACGGGTTATCGTGGCAGGAGATGAACGCGGGTACCGGGCGCCATGGCATGGAGTCACGTGTTGGGCATGTGCCACAGCCCATCGCCCCACCTGAAATTTAATTGTTGTTTATGGTGATACGAGGCTGCATTTATGCAGAGGTCCTTTCTCCTCACTGTGAGTTTGAATGAATTGGATCATTATGGAAGCGGTTCACTTATGTTCGTTGTTCGCAGAGCTCATTCCTTCGCAGCTTGAGTTTCTCCATGTTCTTCTCCTCTATTGCGAGCTAGACCCTGTCATTCCCCTCCGCCAGTCGACCTTTGATCCCACTACTAGCTGCACCAGGCATCCCATGTCGAGGCCAAGAGGTAGACCGAGGCGGGGCTCGCCCTGGAAGCCTCGGAGGCCTCCGACCACACCTCCAGACTCGACCTCTACTGATTCCTCCCCTCGCCATGTGTCTGCCTTCACTCATGTCTCTCTGCAGGCTCCGCAATTGAGGTCCATGGCCATAATACTGCAAACGCCAATTTCACTTCTTCGGCTTATACAAAACCCCGAGCCCTTCCATGACACTGCGGGCAACATAGGAGATGGCCCTGCTCCGCAGAGGCAGCCCACTATGGAAGGACCTCACCACCAGGATTCCTTTGATAGAGCGCAATTCAGGGATAATTTGGCCATTCTGCACACCCTAGTTTTCGAACTTCGGCAGGAGGTGGCGGATTTTCATTTTCACATGGAGGCCATGGAAGCAAAGGTGGCGATTTTCCTCCAAATTCTCTCGTCCATGCATGCAGCCCTGTTCCTGGATCCTGTCGAAGCTAGCCCAAAGGGGGACCCTGAGGTCGACAAGGGCGAAGCTCAGCACAACGTAACGAGCCCAGCAGTCATCAGCAGGGCGAAGGAAAGGCACGAGGACGACACCGACGAAGCTGAGCGCAACCAGGAAGATGGACAGCACTGGAGCAACAGGACAGCGTATATAGAGGAAGAGCCTTGGTCGGGCAACCTTCCAGCCACTTGGACAAGCTACCAGCCAGGTGTCTAAGTTTTCAATGTCTAGGTGTTAAGTCGTCTCAGGTTTAATTTGTAGATGATAAACAATCTAAGTACTCTTTTACTGGTTTTGTTTATGACTTACTGGACTAATGGTTGGCTGGGCCGGCTGGACTAGTTTCCCCAGGGCTGGGGAAGTCCGGTAACTACGGCCCAAAGAACCTTGTATTTTGCCTCGGGTTTTGAAAGCTTATAATATACATACTCTCTTATTTACAAAAAAAAAACAATAATAAAATTAATCATAAGTAATAAAAATAATTAATATTTAATTGGATGGACATAAATCAAGGTGTTAGAAACGATGCAAAAGCATACAATAAAGCACAAAACAAGATGTGGCTAACATCATGAAGATGGGAAATGAGATCCAATGTTACAAATTATGACGGGATGGGAAAACATAGTGGTAAATATGGACACAAACAATTGGCAGAGAGGAAAACAAGGATGCATAATTCAATGTAAGGACAAAAACTAATACATGATAATTGATTAAAAGTCACAAAAATAGATTAAATTGATATGCAAAGTCTCAAATTCAATCCATTTCTTACACTTGAGATGCAAAAAAAATATGTACTTCAAGGATTTTTGCAGAAATAATCACACAATATGACACAAAAATGACACAAAATATGTATTGTGTAGAATAAAGTGACACAAATTGTTCTCAAGAAGATGAAAATAAGAATAAAAACAAAGATGCCACCAAATGCATCATCTTTTGTGACCTTGAAACTTGAAAAAAGAGATGAAAACCTTGCACTATTGAAGACACAAATAGAGAATCTATAGCCCTCTTTTTTAGTAACGATGCATACAATTCATTTCACAAGTAAAGGAATCTCACTTTATTCAAGGTCTCATACATATTTTGCAAATGTAATATAAATATCATACAAACAATGTGATACAAATCTCGTAAAAACACTTTAAGCTTTTGATTAGAGGAATGATACAATCGACCATGATAGAATTGGTAATACACTATGCATATTCATCACATGCCTCAGACTTTGGCAATTCAATAACATTAGTGGGAATAGTTTCCTTTCCTTCCACAAACTTCACTAGTAACTACATCATGAGAATATTTTGAAAGAAAATTTCCAAAGGGAGTAAACCTTACAATTCTACTTGATTTTGGGTAAAAAAAGCTTGAATAAGTCAAATCCATCCCCTCCAGACTTGCAAAATATCCAAAAAAAAAAAAAACATAAGACTTCACAATCTTCAAAATATCTACAACTAATTCCCGGATGGGGTGACTGTGCGTTGTAAGCGACCACGTGGAGGCGGGCGGGGAACTGACGGCAGTCGACTCATCGGCTCGCACCAACGGCACATTAATATGCCATGAATTCACA
>SNQJ01S0042185.1:25029-60631 GCA_010110895.2 Picea sitchensis | reverse complement strand
AACATGATCCGAAGCAAAAAGCATTTAAATACTTAAACGGCAATGAAATCTTTACTAACATTTTATATATAATATATAAAAGGATTTACACCATCTCAAATCTTATTGCCTTTAGTATTGGAAATGCTTTATACGTTTCCTAAGGAAATATTCACAAAGTTTTTATATAGAAATGCTCCAAGAGGGTTATATGTTAGTAGAAACATGAAGCTCCAAGAGGGTTATATCTTAGATCCAAGAGGCCTTCTTCCTTTCGTTGGCACAGATGCTTCAGTACTTCCTCACCGCAATGCATGTTCCTCAACCCAATCAAATGTTCGATCCCTGCAAGTTCTTCTAACACGCAGCAGTCTGACACGCTGCTGCAGGCCCCTAATGCCTGTGACCCCACCACATCCAGAAAGCCACAATCTGTCCAAAGATTTCAACGTTCCAAGAGAAAGTTCCTCCACTTTTGGACAACCTGTAATTCCCAAGTAACAAAGTTTTGCAAGACCACAAAGCCCTTCAATGTTTTCCACTGTTTCACAATAATAAAACCTTAGTTCCGTGAGTGTATTGGGCAATGTTCCAACCTCCGCAATGTTCCTACAAAAGCAGATGCGAAGACGTTGAAGGTTGGGGCAAATGCCTTTACCAAATGCTATCTCCGATATCCTTGTTGAGTATAGCGATAAGAATGTAAGGCCAAGCATGCACTCAACTAAAGAATCTCTTTTGAATGGCAGTTCTCTTAACGGAGTAGACTCTACTTCTAACCATTGGAGATTGTTCAGCGCCATGATACATGGTGGTAAGCATTCGACACCTGTACGGATAAGACTCAACTTTTCCAACTGATTCAATTCTCCAATAGAATCGGGCAAACATTTCAGTTGATTGGAAGTAAAACTGAAATTTTCATTACTGATATAATAGAACCAATCAGGTAGCTTTGTATTCCAAGGGTGGTCTCCAATCGCTAATTCCTTCAAACTCCTTAGGCAACCGAGCGAAGAGCCTCCAATATCCAGAATTTTCAAATCTCTTAGATCTCCAATGGCACTGGGCAATTCTCTTATGTTTGTACCCGTCAGACATAATTCTGATAGGTACCGTTGATGTGCGACTTGAGGAGGCAATACTTCAATTTTTGTAGAGAACCTCATATCTATTAGAGTCTCGCTGGATATGGTCAAACCTGTGCAATACTTAGAGTCTCGCTGGATATGGTCAAACCTGTGCAACATATCAAAATGAGATGTTTAAGTTGTTTTAAATTCCCAAAGGAATTCGGAAGCGTCCGCAATTTTGAGCACCCTGATAAGTCAAGATGTTGGAGGTTTTTTAAGTTTCCAAAGGACTCGGGCAGAGACTCCATTTCTGAACAGCAGCCTAACTCCAAGTGTTCCAAGAACTGCAGATGACAAAATTCGTCGGGCAAAGTTTCCAGAGGCACTATTTCTCCTCCTAACGAAGTTTCGAGAGGCCGCACCACAATCTTCTCAAGGTACTTCAGCTGCCCTATGGACTTTGGAATTTTTAAAAGGCGAGCCGTGATCTCCAACTGCCTCAACTGTAGAGGTGCCTGCAATGTAACTATGTCACGTAGTGCGTCGTGGGGTACAAAGACAAAAATTTCACAAGCGATTTTTACATTGCTAACGGAAAAAAGAAATGACCATATACCTGAGAATTAATAACTTAAGTGTGAATACATTTTACAAGGATAAGCACATTGGCCTATTTTCATCTCGGCTCACTAGTCCCATATCCACACGGGCTCGGGCTCTTCGGACTCAAGTACATATAAATCCATATATATATATATATATATATATATAACTTGGTCCAATGCGCACTTTAAGGTAATCCCACACACATACTCAAGTGCGAGCAACACCGTGAAATGTGTGCACCCTTTCTTTGATGTGCAACCACGTGCACCTACCCAAGTGCATGAAACACTATAAATGGGAACACCCTTTCTTTGATTACAATCCTTATGCACTACTTAGGTGCACACAAAACAAAAATTGGTGCTAACGGCTCACCAACCTATATGTACAGTTACATCTTCAATTGGTACGAATGGCTCACCAGCCTATATG
Source organism: Picea sitchensis (assembly GCA_010110895.2). NCBI lineage: Eukaryota > Viridiplantae > Streptophyta > Pinopsida > Pinales > Pinaceae > Picea > Picea sitchensis. Next base: position 58,541 of record SNQJ01S0042185.1, on the reverse strand, counting down.
TGCAATTAAAAAAGGGTTTGGATTAGGGACATTACAAGTCTTACGATGACACCTCCACCAGAAATCACCATTTGTGTTGCTTGATTGTGGTAACACACGTCTGTCTTCTTTATTTAGCAAGCAGAGTGTACCCAATAACCGCCACCAATACTATTGGCATACATTATGTCTAACTTGTACTCCGTGCACAATTATCGCATGACCAAACGAACTTATTTCGATGTGCATCCCAAATCCTCAAATCGTTCTACAGTGATTTGGAAGTTGTGTATCACCATGGCCTTCCTACAAAATTTCACGATTGTTATTTGGTGTTAGTATTCAACTCCTACCTCTTCCATATTCATCTCCAAATATGGTTGAGTAAGTGCCTCTACACATTGTCTTGGCTCAACTCTTGGACTCTTTGTTGTGAGTAAGTCTACTACCCAATATTCCACAACGTCTGTAATATGTTGTTAATGAATATTTACTTGGTGATTTTCCTCCTTCTCCTTGGTAAGTGAAGATTCCAACTCTCTCTTACACTCATGTTCATGATTCTATGGGTTCCTCAATTGACCAACCTTCCCCATGGTTGTCTTCAACAAAATCTTCGTCACAATTGTTTATTGTTCTTCTTTCCCAATAATACTCAAAGATGTTGCGTTGTGGATGGATTCTTGTTGTCATGTCACATTTCAAGGCTTGTCAGTCCTCCCACAGACTCCTTCTATCAACCTGATCACATATATCCTAGGCATCCTCTCGAACTTCCTCTTCATCATTAGGGGTGTTCTTGGCATTTTGGCCCCATCCAAGAAAACTAAGAGACTTTCATGAACGAGTGGAGAGGATTTGGAAACTTTGAGGAAGCCTAAGCCCAATATGATTGTATGATATTCCAATGGAGCTACCAATAGATCCATGTTTCCAAACCACTCCCCAACCCTCAATGGTGTTGAATGAACAATTCACGTCACTGACATCACTGTTGAATTCAACACTTTACAAGTTCTAGTGAAATTCGTAGGTTTTTGATGAAAGACTTAATGAATCGTTCACTCACAAAAATATGAGTTTCCCCAGTGTCAACCAAGGTTTTCATCCTTATCCCACCTATGTTGTGTCCATAAATTAGAGTCCTTCAATTTCTTCACTTTGTGAAAATTGTCCTCGACCTCTTGTATTGAACTCATGCATGCATTCCACCAATGTTTATATGACTTCGTTCATCTCTTACATTGGCTTCTGCACTTGAACCATCTCTACCAAGGGTTTTGACTCCTCCATTGTTGGTGTGAGTTGAGCTTCCTCTTCAACCAACAAATCCAATCTTTCTTTCATTGGGCAGTTCCTCATAAAATGATTTTGCAAAAAGAGGTAACACTCAATCATCCTAACTTTTGTCACGAGTGCGTTCTTTGTTGTTTCACTACCTTCATGTTGGATGCTCTCCCCCCTCATTGGTCCCAATGTAGCCGACAGAAAATTCTCAGCCTCCCTTGTCAATTTCTTCAATATTTTGATCTTGGACTCTATATGTGCATCAAATTTGTCCATCATTTCTAAAGCCTCTTGTAGTTTATCAAATCATTGAGTTACATTATCCCTCTTGACCTTCCAAGTTTCATCACTTGAACCATCCATTTCACTGCTTGACCCTCATCACTTGGTCTTCTCAAGAGTTATGTGCAACTCCTTTGCACTGTCCCAAGTCTGTAATGAGTCCTTTGACTCTCTACACATCCAAGTGCTCAATTCACCCTCATGAACTTCACATAAGACTATGCCCAAACTACTTGTTATGAAACAACCCACCGTGCTGAACCATTCACCAAAGTTTGTGCCCAACTTCCTCTGTCGACTCTCTGTTTGGGTCCATAGTAGTCATTGTTGCATTCACTTGCCAAGGTACTCTATTCACCCATGAAAATATACACTTGGCCTACTCAAGGGGTGTGCCCAGTTCTACACACAAGTCATGGCTTCATCTTTAACTCAACCCTTCTCTTCCATCACAAACTACCAGTATGTGCTCAGGTTTCCTCTACGATGGGTCAATCTGTTGAACCTTCGCCAAGATTGCACCCATACTGTCTTTCCAACAAGTGCACCCCTCCAAGTTTTGTTTCGAACGCAGTAGTGGAGAAGAGATAAATAGGCTATGGTACCATCTATAGTCAAGATAGTGGTGAATATCTCTCCAACCCTTCATCAAAATACAGCGAATAGATCTAATTACCACCTAAAAGCCAGTAAAGGTGGTGAGAGAGATGTCACCAACCCTTCTCCAGTATTCAACGAATCACTTATAGTACCACCTATCATGGCCCATAGAGCTTTTCATATCTTGTGATTGTTCTGCTTGGGGGCATACAAGCACTATAGCGATTCTTACTTGGTTTCTTGCTTTTCAATATGCTATTTGGACTACACCTCTTCCACTGGGCATACTTCCCTTCTCTATTCTTAGCTATAGATGAATCCACTGCTCCTACTCTAATGCCCAACTCCCATGTATACTTGGACAATTGTTAATAGTTTAAAACTTAGTCATATATAAGAATATTTTCATGAACATGATAAACCAAGGGGAACAAAGGTAAAAAGAGCAAAGAGACAAACCACGAAATAGATGCGGGTAGCACAAATCCTTTTAACACCAGTAAGTATTTGTTGTGAAGCTGGGTTACAATATGAGCATTACGTCTGATTTTAACTTTAGCGAGTCCACCAACTTGCCTCACCTCAGACCTCATAAAAAAATCCCATCCACACTAAGACTTTTTTGCTTAGCAACCATCTCTGCAATATCTTGCGTGCACCTCATATGTGCCTACAACCGCAAACTTGCTTTCCCTTCATTTCTGTAGAATTTCACCAAGATGTATAGATTTGGGTTGGCACCTCTTAGAGGTCATCCACTGGATATGTGTTTCCATACTTCTGACCTCCTGGGGATTCCACTCTTTTGGATACTTGTATTCCATCTTTGGCATTTCCTTGGTTCATTGCATATACTTGCCTCCATTTTCTCTCCAAATCCTTGGCAATCTTCTATACCTTCTTTGGTTTGCACCCTTTCTCTTTCACTCATAGTCAAAGGGTAACTTGAGAAACATTATGTCTTTGGTGTGTCTCTTGGATCGACCTTGCCTTGTGTGTTCTCTCATACCCAGTGTGGTGACTCCTTGTGGGTGCCAGTGGGCTTGTCAACCCTCTGGTGTGCCAAATTCTAGAGGAAGATGGAGTCCGCTCCTTGGGAATGCTCCCAAGTTGTTCCTCCCTTTCCAAAATGCAATGCAAGTCTCCATCAATAGTTTTTAGGAAAGTAAGGTGTGTTCCCCTTGGTGCCACACATCACCATTTATTGCACCAATGTGTTCTTTCACACACCAAAACGTCTTTGTTCTCCCAACCTATCACTTATTCCTTGTGCTCTTCATTCTTTCCATCATAGAATCTTCCCAAGGAGTGTGCATCGGTGGGTGTTATGGGAGACCTTATATATAGTACAAAATAAGTTCCAAAAGATCCATGGAAATCCATCTCTGCATGTCTTATCAATAATGAATAACAACAGGGGTTACATAGGCTCTAAAGAAAGTTAGTACCATAAATGGATAGTAAAAAATAAGATTCACGAGAGCCATGGAAAATGAACTTGCATTGAATACACTATGTGAGTTTCTGATTTCCCAATTTACTTAATGGATTGACTAATCTCCTTTTTTCCACAACAATTAAACATTTATCAAACCCAAACTCCATTAGCAAGAAATTGAAAAAACAAATGTAGTATCAAATTAGGGTTTTACATAGTATATGAAATGATAAATTGAGTATTAGATATTGATATACCACATAACATTCTTAACCCCAAACTGTAATGACAAGAGATTAAAAAAAAGATCAAGTATCAATACTCATTAGATGATAAAAGCAGAAAAATAGATCAAACGTAGACCTATTTTCTATTTTAGTGAGCACTTGTTGAAGGAGAACTAGTGAAAATACTTGACCTACTTTTGTTTCTCTCCATCACGCTTGCTAAAATTGATAAAAGGAAATCTTCCTACAAAATACTACTTTTAAAAAGCTATTGAATATACCATAATATGCCAAAAATTAAAGTAATTACTTTCATATAAATAATTCGTTTGACCTAAAAAACTCCTAAAATTTAGTATTTTAACTATATTTTACCTTGAAAATGTATTCATTTCTGAAAATTAAAATTATTTTAATATATAAAAATTCATCAGCGCTAAAAACTCCTAAAATTTAGCGATTTTATGATATTTAACCTTAAAAGAGTTGTGGTTATTTTTTAAACCGCGATCCTAGTAATGGTTTGTTTGTCCCCTTTAGCGAAAATGGGAAAAACATGATTCAAATTTCTCTTTTTCCCCTTGAAAATAGGCAAATATGGTTCATCATCGATATATTGTTTGGTTATTTATATCTAAAAAATATCAGGGGGTTTGAGATAAGCTAAATATAATATTTTAAATAATATAAATATTTTCCAATCATATAAAAATATCCGAAGTTTTCCTTTTGGCTGGTCCTTTAAAATACCCTACCTATAATCCATGTGTGGGGTGTATTAGGTGTGGTTAATGATAATCTATGATGTCTTCAATTAAAATCACATAAAAGTATTAGATTATGAGGATGAAATTGGTATGATAACAAATGCTCTATAAATGTCTTAGGTGGATGAAATTGGTATGATAACAAATGCTCCTTGTTGTAGGACATTAGGAACACACCATATAGTTGAAATACATTACATGTTTCTTTATAAATATGAGGGAGAGAAAGAGCTTAAATTGAAGGAAGGAACCTTGATTGAGAGAGAAATGAAACCACCTACAAAAACAATGATGAGGTGATACATGTATATAAAGGCTCCTTATAAATAAGGTGGCATATCCATGCTTGTTAAATAGTCAAGACAAGTATAAAATGGGACCATTTCTAGTGGAGTTAGGAAATGCTACATCTAAAAGTGAATGATGCTTCTATCTAAAATGCATGAGATGATAATGTCACCCTCGGGGAAAATAATTGCAACAAAGGAGTCCTACTAAAGACAGGGCTAGCATATGGAGAGAGTTGACTTAATGTAAGGTTAGATTGAAGGCTCAATTTTTGTTTTGAAAAAAGAGCCATACATGTCCTTGGTCTTCAATTGGATTTGGAACACTACAACCACTAAGTACAAATCCCCTCATTGCTATAATGAGTTATGGTCGAACATGGGATAAATTAGGTAGAAATCAATAATGAAAACCACTACAATACACAAGGTAAATCACTAATACTAATAGTAATGCCAAGATGAGTATGAATAACCGTGGTGTGAGTAAAATGTGTTGAAGTCAAACATTAGAAGGAACCATGCACTTAGGGATCAATGATGATTATCCACCATTGTATGAAATGTAAAACACCATTGATGAAAACAATAAATGATGTATCAAGCCTCTAAATCAAATCGATGGAGTCAAATTCAATTCAATTCCTATCATAGGAAAAAGTGATCAATTTGATGCTATGGATCATTCCTTGTCATATGTTTTGCAACATAGAGATTTTGAATTGAATTTGAACATTCAAAATGATGTACATATGGTGGTGAAATATTTTTTGAATCTCAATATGAGAACTCATGTAGGGTTTCCCTTTCACTCTCTCACACTTTTATGATATTAGAGGCAATAAGAGGGATAATAAAATGATTTGGATTACTGCCAAAGAAAATGGGTGTTCTCTTCAATTAGATCAAATAAGAACATGGCGATGGGTTGATAGGATGGGATGGGTTTTGAAACCTATCTTGTGTAATAAATAAGTTTCAATGTGTGTACATGGAACTTTTTGGAAGATCCTAAAGTTACTTAACTTAAAAAGACTACCCTTTGTGATATGAAAATGAGTCATGTTCAGTTTGCAAGAGGTTTATAGAAAAAACAATCGTGTAATTAGTAGGATTCCCAGTGACTATGAATTGTTGATATATTTGGATGTACAAAAGGATTTAAAATATGGAATGAATCTTTTATTTATGAAAACAAAGTGATTTTGATATAGAGGTTTAATGGTGTTGTACCTCCTAAATATTTTATAAAGATAGAGACGGGACTGGGAATAGGGAAGGAGGAGGACATGTGGACGACGGAGGACGGAAGGATGAATAGGAAAAACAAACATGTTGTTATCTAGAGTTGGATGATACATAGAAGCCACTGGCCCTTTGTTTTTTCAATGCAAGTCCAATAAATTTGAACAAGTTTGTAAAGGTGAGATGCTAGTTGATTTTCTAATTCAATTTGTCCTAGTCATATTACAAATAAAATTGAGTTAAGAAAAGAATAAATAATACTTTCATGTATATTGAGAAATTCATATGTAGGGTGATACAAAATATCAGGATTTGTAGGCTAGTTGAAATTTAACATGTCATGTTACAATTAGAGAGGCACAAAAAACGAATGGTGGGCCCATGACCCATACGTTACATAATAAAAAGAATTGGCTCTTGTACATTTTATTTGTTAAAATATATACTTACGTTTAAGCAATTTATAGCTTCACCTGCATGATTATATGGAAATTCAACTCAACACAATAAGCCAATTCCAACACATAATCAATTTGATTTAAAATAAGTCTATCAATCATTAAATGACATATAAATGAAATATATCACCAAACATAATGAAATTCTATTTAACTTAGTGAATTTTAAACCAATGAATCCCTCTTGCATGTCTCTCAAGGCTTCCAAATTAGATGATTCACTTGCGATGCCTATACTTGGTTAAAATAAAATATAAAATATTATAAAACTATATAAAATTTAATTATCAAATTGTTCCTTAAAGTAATAATGATATGACTCATTAAATATGTAATTCAAATTTGGTGCTATAAAAAGTATAACTTGCTACAAATGATATAGAGCGTTGTTGTAACACCATGTTTTCCCCAAGAATGTAATTATGCTAAGAATTCATGTAATTATATTTAGGAAACATCTAATCATGTTTGATTTAATGCAAACACTAAAACTAGTGACTCAGAAGGAGTAGCCTTGATAAATTACTATCCATGATACACAAGTGGGAATAAATGAAGTAGGGATTGATGAAGTGGCATGGAGAGGGGAGTTGAGTTATTTTTACACTAGTACATTTTCCTCATTTTTCAATGTTGTTCTGATGCCCATATGATGGCCACTCATATAACTTCTAACAAACTCCCTCCTCATCTATTCGTCGAACCACTTTCATCGCATTATTGTGATGAACGTAAACATATGTCGGATATACTCACTCCGATTGGCTGCCCACATGGCGGTTATTGGAGAATTTTTGTGAAATATTGATTTAAATTAATACAGAATTGTCGCAATGATGACTATCATATAGTGGAAGTATTTCGACACATTGATTTTCCACGTGTCATATTACAAGAAACCGCTTTACCAACGACGATGGTCATTACTGCAACATAGGCATGCTTAAGTATCGTTGGAAAACCGATGTAGACTCCATCCAAATTGCAACTTTATGGTTGGGGACCTACATCGACGTTGTGATGCTCTACATCACACAGTCCATTAGTGATCCAATAATATGGCATGACAAAATCATCAGAGGATATATGTAGGAGACTTCTAAGCCTATATGGGAATGTGACAAATTGTTGTCAAAATCTCAATGACCATACAATAAAATTTTAAAAAAACAAATTTCCATTTTGTTAGGGGAGTGAGGTTGATCGAGATGTAGATGACAATGATTTCGATATATGATGATATAGAAAATTAGGATTACACTTTCTATTCTAGCATAAAACCCTAATTTAATCTTGTTAGAGCCTAAACAACTACAAATGCACAATCACTCTTAAGAGATACAAGTTTTTCTATTAAACTTTAATTAGTTTATGCCCTTGTGCAAAAATGCATGTTGAAATTCATTGGAAATATGCGCCCTAGGTCTTAACACACCTGTAATTTGAGTGGTTCAATTTTCTGAGGGTGTCTTAAATGATTTTACACCTTTTACACATTTAGTTTTATTTTACCAAACAAAGAAGTGGCTTGTATGTATAAAAGGTTACAAATTCTATATAAATTGAGAGAACAAAATAGTAGAAAGTGACGTAATGAAAATGGACACCCATGCTTCTATATAGCTCAAATTTAGTTATCTAATTTTTTGGGGTGAAGTTAATAACATTCTAAATATTTGTTTTAACAGGAAATACACAAGAACATTGTATTAAATCGTTTCTCTTGAGGCAAAGTAGTTGTCTAAATTGACAAAAAGAGTCTTGAATGAAACATAGCACCACTCTAGGAAATGTATGATATATAAAACATATAAAAACTTTTAATTTTGTGCAGTGAAGTTGTCATATACTCTCATATATTGTCCTAATAGTAAGATACATTTAAAAAACTTCATTTCACTATATTAAAATGCTACCCATCCTATCTTCCAATTGTTCTCATAGTATTTTATTCTATTTCCATGCAATTGCTTCATGTCCTCCCTGTGCTTCATCTGAATGATCAACCTAATTGATATAATCTAAGTTTGAATCTTGAGGATCAACTCTTTCTCCGAAATAATTATGTTCATTTGCAACCATGTTTAGTCTTTGCAAAAGCGTTGTAACTGTTATTTCCATCTCCTGGATTGTTTTTCTTTCAATCTCTCATTCATGTAGATATCTTACTTAGTGTTCTAGCTTCTCTTTTTGATGGATGAGAATTAACATTGTATGTTCCAATGCAGTTGTTTTTGGTCTTTCATGAATGATGCTTTTAGTTTTTCTAAGAAGAAGGGACACAATACTTTCCATATTATCTATTATTCCTACATTCTTGTCGTATTGAGCCTAAATTCCTTCCAAAATTGCTTCGAAGTGCTTTAGATACCCTTTGACCTCATTCTAAAATGGGTCCATTATTATAGAAATGACCCAACTTGTTATGTTGTTGTCTCTGATCTTAATGATCAGAACACAATGATACATATGCTCAAAAATATCAACAAATGGGGGGATACCTAAAATGATTAAAAATGAGGCTTGAAAGGTCCACGAATCAAATCCGAGAAGGACACAAAAATGAGAAGGGATGTGAACAAGAGATAATAAATACCAACAAAAACCTGAAGGGTCTTGGAAAAAGGGTTCAAAATCACCTCCCAGAGGAAAATTGGGGAGAAGGTGAAAGGAATTAGGATTTGGGGGAAATCGTGAAGGATGAGAGGAGAGGGATACTGTAGAGGGCGAGGGAAACATGGCAGAGGGGAGGCACTAAGAAAGCTGGAAAAATCAAACCCAGAATAGGGAAAATGAGAGATAGGGGGTTTAGAGGGAAAGAATAAAAAAGGCTTCAAAATGTAACAACTCAGAAAAAATTATGCTAAGAAGTCTAATGCTGCCAATGTCCAAGAAATTCTTGATAAGAACTGTGGTAACATTCTCATGAAAATCTTATGAGTATCTAGATATTGGAGATCAATGGACGAAGATAGGAGCCTGATTTGAAGAAGAAAATTTGCTTGACTTAGACCAACAACCAGGGTTGAGCCTCCGAGACCAGGACATTGAACCTGTTGGATTTCCCATTCTCGAGTTCACATATAACTATGATTCTCACATGTATGGGAATGTTTTCACATAACTAGGCTTTAATTTCGAGAGGGTTGACAAGACTGCAACACCTTTCACAATGAAATAGCCTTTGCCATGTTGCATCATAACCATCATGGTATGGGATTAGTCATTAATTCACCATTAACTTCCATTTTGGCCTTTAATTAAATGGATCCACTTTTCACATTCTTATCAAGAGACTCTAGAGACTAAAAATGAAATGCACGGATAGACAAAGTATGTGTTTCTTTTTAAAATTTTAATTTATGCCTTGTAGAAATTCACATTGAGGCTTCAAAAATGCATACCTAGGTCTTTACACTTACTGATTTGAATGATTCAAATTCGAGATTGTCTTGAATAATTTACACGTAATACACATATTTGGATTTTCTTTTTCAAACATAAAAGTGGTTGTTTTGTAAAGGAGGCAAAGTCTACCTTGTAAAATTGAGAGACCAAAACAATGAAGTGAGCCCTAATGGAAATGCACCCATGCTTCCATATAGCTCAAAATTGTTGATCTAAGATTTGGGGTGAATTTAATAGCATTATGAATCTATATATATCATCTAGAGTGAATTTTAAAAAGGCAGGATGACTTCTACCTTGAACCTAGATTCAAGACCTTTTTTTTAAAATGGAGGGTAAAACTATATTACTGTAAAATGCACGCTTAAGTCTCATATGACCTCCAATTGAGTGGTTCAAATTATGATGAATTTTATCATTTTACATCCATTCATACTTTATTTGTGCAATTTGAAACCTAAAACCCTCTATTGTGCGTAAATTTAAAAGTTGCCTTGTAAATGCTAAAAAATGCATAAAGGGAAAATGCATAGAAATGCATGAAAATAGGGCATGATAAAAAATGCATGACCTGGGAATAAAAGTCCTTATTTGATGTTGTTGTTGGTTTACAAGTTACAAGTTCTGAAGTTCTGATCACGTGGATTGGTTTGTAAACCACAAAGAATGCATACTAGGGTGATTTGCATGTAGAATTTAGTAAAGGGTTGAAATACACACATGATTTTTTGACTCTGTGCACACACTAACTATAATGGAAAAATGGAAGTGCAACTTCTGGGCCCATGGTATGGTAGGGGGCTTGAGGGCTTGTACAACCACATCCACACATAGGTAGTTAGTTTGCATTTCCATTGAAAGAGACTTGCATAAATCATTGAGGAAATACAAGGTTACTTGATAAATAAATATATAAGCAGGACATATCAACATGTACAATACTCTTGAAATACTAAAATGGAATACCTAAATGAACAAAATACTTTTTGGCTAGGGTTATGCCCTTGTGCATAAATGCACACCAGGCTTCAAAACAATGCACACCTAGGTATTTACACACACAATTTAAGATGATTCAATTTTTTTTGAGGTTGTATTAGATAATTTACACATGTCTACATATTTATATTTTCATTTTGTGAACATAGAGAGTGGTTGTTGTAAAAGGTAAAAGTCTACCTTGTAAATTAAAGAGACCAAAATGGTGAAATTAACCTAATGGAAGTACATGCTTATATATAACTCCAAATTTGGTGATATAAGATTTGAGGTGAATTTAATAACTTTCCTAAATCTATATATTTCATGCAGAGTGCATTTTAAAAATACTAATGACTTCTACAGGCCCGATATTCAAAGAAGTTTTACGATGGAAATGGAGGTAAAATCATAGTTTTATAAAATGCCTTTAAGACTCATATGACCTCAAAATTGGGTGGTTCAAATTGTGAGTTTGGATTTTATCATTTTACATATATTCATACTTTATTTGTTCATTTTTAAACCTAAAACCCTCTATTGTGCGTAAAGGCTAAAAGTTGCCTTGTAAATGAAAAAAATGCATAAAAGAGGAAAGAAATGCATAAAATCCTAAGAAAGAAACAGGGCATGATAGAAATGCATTCCCTAGGAAGAAAAATGCATGTGTGGTGTTGTTAATTTATAAGTTACAAGTTACGGGACTATGGATTTTTTGTAAACCCTAAAGAATGCATACTAGGGTGATTTGGGCCCAAAATTTAGTAAAGGGTTCAAATACACATGAATCTTTGTGGCTGTGCACACCACTAACTAAATGGAAAAGTGGTACTAAATACACATATATCCATGAGATCAATGGGGCATGAACATGTAAAGGCGCATCACACATAGGCTAGTTGTTAGTTGCATTTCCATTTCAAAGAGACATGTTAAATCATTGGAGAATACAAGGTTATAATAAATAAATAAAATAAAACATACATATCAACATATACAAGACTCTAGAGAGACTAAAATGGAATACATGAATGATTCTCTTGGTTTGAGAATAATTTATTCTTTTCTGAAAGACCAACCAAATTTGAGGCACCCTTCAATTATGTTATCAAGCTTCGGAAACAAGGTTACCAGTATAAAGCTGGACTATGTTACGAAGGGTGTAAATATCACTTTACTGCATAAAGAGACTAGCAGGTATCCATACATGCCCAGATGGAACTAATACTTTCATACTCACCAATTTTACTCAGAACCAACATCACCATCAAATTCCTCTCATAATTATGAGAAAATTGGGTATAAACACTCTATACTTTCCTCAAAGAACTCATTAGAATTCAAAACGAGACAAATCAAAAATAAGAACACCTCTTGCATGCACATCGAGAAAAAATTTCACTTGGAACAACAATATTGACCAACGGTGTGTACCTTGCATCAATTTATATGCCCGTTAAATAGTCTATGTTAGCCAAAACCGTGGCCCAACCTTCAAGTTGGCATCAAAATCAATTTAAATGAATTTTTGTTGGAATATTGTAACAAAAGGCGCCTTTGGTGCATTGGTTAAAATGTTTCCATGTGGGGGAGGAGGTCGCAGGTCCAAACCCACGAACCTCTCCGTTGGTGCTATTTGTAACTATATATTATATATATAAATTATAAGTCACAGTTATATTTGGTGGCATGTAGTTTGAACCTCCCGCGAACTTTGGCACTTGGTTACATTGGATTCATATAAACCATGGGCTAGGGCCTTATCCCTCGACCCTTTTCCCATTAAATACACAACCATTACAACTTAAATAAAAAATTCAACACATGACTATCAAGCCATGTGCTTTGGTGTATTGGTAATTCATTGTTGTTGCATGCATGAGGTCGAGGGGTTCGACCCTTGTTAACCCATAAAATTTTGGTAAAGGAAACTACCATTGAGTCAATCAGAACTGTCATGTGACGGTTCTCAATTGGTCCACATATAAAAGAATTGTATGATCGATGCCACATGTCAAAACTTAGTTGGACCACGTAACATGTTGTGTATTCCATATCATCTTCCCAGTTGGATGTAAACCTGCCACCTCATAGTACGATCTGCCACATGGTGCCTTATGGTGATGCCATGTTAGCATACAGTATGTACGGCTGCCACATGTACCGCCGAGGAGTGGGTGCCATGTGGCACCTTTACATTTTCCCTATTTCTTGAAAATGTTTTGTGGATTTCAAGTCACTCTGGATCACACCACTAAAGAACTTTTGGACCTCAAAAAATATGGATATTTGAGAATGAAGTGAAGATACTATCGCCTCACTTGTCCGGTATCATCAATCCTTTCTTCTTGAATGTGGGCACCTAACTCAACACAATAATAATGAAGACTGAAACAACCTTGTCAACCAAGTTAAGAATTCCCTCAAATTCACAAACTCCAACATTCATTGTTGTAGCTACTAAACATACTCCATTGATTAGTAATGTTATTTCCTGAATTTGTAGGTTGGGAAAATCCCAACTAACCACCAAAATGGTGACAAATTTAGAGAGCCACCCAATTTTCACCTTAGGCGGGGTATTCCATCACTTTAGGATGATGGGAATCACCTCAAGGGGGATCTTGGTGACCCTAGGGGGAAATGAAATGGAAAGTGAGATGTGTGAATGGAAGCCCCTATAGGTCAAGTTACCATATGGAATAAGGCTTAAGAATGAGTCTCAAGAAAGGTTTAAGGTTGCCAAGTCCTCGGGTACTAGGGAAGTGTTAGAATTTGTCAGAGACACAAGAAAAACCAACTTTAATGATTATATGTTAAATGGACAAAGCAAGAGTTAATATGCTGTCCCTAATAGTAGAAATTAAAAAATATGTATATCAACAATGAAATCAAGTAACCTCATATTATACCACTTAAAGCATCAAATATTAGTTGGGTTATGAAGCATAAACCATGTAGATAAATTCTCAACACCTTAGCACAACTTTAGTGGTATTTAGATGGACATGAATAAGTTTAGAGTATATCTATGACATCAAAGTGGTTGTAGAAGTGTTTTCTCTGAGCCGTTTACTAGAAATCAATAAAAGATTTCCCAATACTAGCTAACATCAAATTAGATTAATAATAACAAGTGTTTTATATGTAAATCCTTTGTGACATAGAGATTCCACCACAAACTAGGAAATTATGTTTATAGGTCAAAAACTTTGTGAAGATCATCAAGTATGATTCTTTTGTCTTTATTTGTCTATAGGAATTAAAGCACAATCCAAATGTTACCAATGTTATCTACCTAGGATAAAACTCCCTACAAAATTCCTCATCATGACAAAACAAACAAAATAACTAAAAAAGGGAAAAATGAAAACTTTTGAAATTCTAATTGTAATTGAGACTGAAAACTAAAAAGAAACTATATAATGCATAGGAAAGGAAATCCAAAATCATTAATAAGTCAAGCAAAATATCCCAATGGCACATTTCAAAGTAAAGAATAAAATCAGGCATGAAAGAGTTTGATTCATCATAATTTAAATCAAAATCTGGGTATGGAATAGTATACCTCCATTTCAAGTTAGCATATTGAGGATAAAAAAATCCCAACTCAAAGTCTTAATAAAACCCTGATCTAAAGCATAAAATTTGGAATCATAATTGGTGAGGTATACTAAATATGACCCAAATTCTGACCTTTTCAAACTTCACTATTTAATTGATTATAACATACGTTTTTTCCTTTCATTTGTTTATGCACTATTTAATTAAGTTTTTTTGGAGGTAAAACTCCTTTTTAACAAAATTAAAATGTTTATCTATAAATCTTTTTATTAAAAAAAATAAATGGTGAAAATCTACTTTCATACTAGATATGATCAAATGAGAGAAAAGAAAACAAAGCTAGAATAAACATTAGAGCTTTGGGCTTCCTGCTCTTCATCCATAAGGAAAATGGTGGAGATATGCTCAGAGATCGAAGGAAATTTTTCTAAGACATAGTCTTCTTCCTGATCTAAATCAATGTGAGTGAAGAAAGATCCCAACATGTGTTATTGAATAACAATTTTATTATAATTTGGGTTTACTTGTGAAACAACAATTTTATTATAATTTGGGTTTACTTGTGAAACAACTTTAATTTGCAAACCAACATCTTGACATGTATTCAATTCAACAATCTCTAGTTCATTTTACTCTTCAGAAATAGAAAGAAGGTAAGGAAAAAATCTAAGGGGATGTAGTGCAGGAGGCTTATCTCTCAAAGGAAACCTATGACATATTTGATTAAACCTCGAATAAAAAGAATCTATTGTTTCATCTTTCCACCTCTTTAAACACAAGAAGAACTCATATTAAGTAGGTTTATAGTCTGATAAAGAAAAATCCTCTATCCATCATATATAAGATAACAACATTATTATTCATGGAATACTTTGCTAAGAAGTTTCCCTCCAACCAGGCATTAATCCTATCATAAAATCCACAATGACTATCATAAAACTGTTGGAAGGGGTTCGTGGGAGAATAACATACTTGGTGAAAATTATGCAAGAGGATTTCATGAATTGTACCTTGTGGTAAAGTCTTAGTTTAGACAGTTCCCATTGATTATGAGGATAAGATAAGATAATGAGGGCCTGACATAACCATCGGTCGAAACTGAAAAGCCTCATAATCTAGACAAGTCTCCTTGAGCTCATGTTTCAAATAACCAATAGCTTGAGATGAATTATTGTGACTAAATAGTGAGAACTTGTAGTCCTCCACCAGTGTAAAAGGTAAATCATTGATACTTGGGTGGTAGCCACTAATGTCCTTTGTTTCATCAAATCTGTCAGCCTCGGCTAGTTGGTTATGGTAATCACAAGACTATCTATTAATAATGAATTTAATTGAATCAATAGAAGACACATTCTCAAATATATTTTTCACAACAATCTCTTCTTCCCCGTGAAAGGTTGATAAGGAAGAAAACCAAAAGATTCTTTGGAAGGGGTTACATCCTCTCCATCCTCTATATGTAAATTATGAACATCCTTATTAAGGGAAACACATTTCAATCCTGACTGGGATCGTCATCAGGAGCTTAGATGTAAGAATTTTTAGATGCTCACTTGTTAGCTTATGAGTCTTGTCCCATAGATACCATTTGGACCAATGTTTTTGTGAGATCATCAGGTCGATGTTGAATTGGAGGTTTGTTTGTTTATGAGTAGGTGAATAAGCGATTTCTAATTTTCGTTAAGTTTCCACCCCTTATCCCTATTAAGGTTATTTGGATGAAGTTCTATTTCTAGGGCTTCCATGATTTTTGTTTTACCATAATGATCAACCTTTGCAATGATTTTGGCATTTTCCAAGCAAACCAGGTGGCTAGTTTTTAAAGAGTGTTATGCTAAGGAAGATTTATGTGTTCTATTCCATTTTATATCCACATTGTGTTCCTTGAGTCTAATCTTCATGGATCTCCCAGTCTCACATATATAGACTTTACCATAGGAAAATGGTATAGAGTAGACACCTTTGTGCATGTTTGGTATAGATTCCACCATATCTTTAATGGTGTATGGTGGGGAAAATGATACACCAATGTCACCTTCATTTAGGATTCTAGCTAGTTTCTCTGAGACCCCTTTGATGTAAGGAAGAGAGAATGTATAACCCTCTAGCCTTATACACAAGATGATATTAATAAAGTCTCTAGATGAGGACAATAAAATTAATACTAAGCATTCCTACACAAGTGTGTTAAGTAATACATGAAATATGTGATACCAAGGCTTGGATTTATGGAAATATCTTTGGCCCAAGTTAAGTGAATTATGTACAGTCGTGAATCTCTCATACAATTATGTCCATGTCATGTCAAGAAAGTGTTTAATGTGGGGTTCAGGGTCCCTAGATCCCCTTCTCAATTTTAATACATGTTTTTGGTTGGAAGAAGGCCTAATGTTCTCATGCCAAAAAGTTTGTACTAGTTCCTTAACTGCTACAATTAAATTCATGTTAGAACGAGGTATCCTACCTGTTGGGACCTCTATTTTTGAAGACCACCTAGTTTTACGAAAATATTAAGTTTTCAGGAACAATATATCATATCAACGAGAGATCTAAGTGGCGGAAAGCTATCCGCCATCAAGCCAACAAGGAAAATAGTCATGTGCCAGCTGGAAGAGCAACATAAAGAGATAGAACCTTCAAGCACATGCAAAAAAGGAAGTGGAATCAAGAAATCATAACAGTCGAATCAAGAAGTGGCCAATAAAACAATACAAATTGGGAATTATGCAATGGGAAAGGGTTGCTTAGTTGTGAGTTAGTTGCAAAATGATTATGTGTGGTCAGACTGTTTTTTATGTAATCCGTGTCATTCTTTCTTTGTAAAAAACACTATCACCATTATTGAGTCTAATGTGATAAGTTGTTGTGAAGAGTTTTTGGGACAACTGTTCATTGGAGCATGGCGTGCATTGTATAATCTATGATTTGCTCCTTGTAATCGTGAGATTATGAACTTTAAGACATTGATAATATGAAGGATATTTTGGGCCCTAAAACTTTGGTTCTAATTCATATGACTCTGTAATTTTTCCTTTGCACAAGTTCTTGTGTACTGTGCATTTGATATTCCATCTTTATTTCCAAGTATCGCTTCATGTATAGACTTGTCTTTATATTGTGCAACATGGATTATCCAATGCATACACTGGTCTAGACTTCTAATGATATAATATTTATGCATTCAAGGATGGATCTATATTGTATTGCGTTAGATCTGATGGTGTGTCCTTGCTAAGTCACTTTATAACACAAATCTCGGTTGCGCTTCAGGTGAGACCTCCTTCCCTTGCAGAAGGTTGAATATGCCAAGTCTACTAGACTATAACAATATCTTTGTTGGTAACCTCTGAGAACCCGGTCTCCAATTTTGCACAAACAAATGGTGCCATTGTCAGGACCAGGATTTTAAGTGAGTCTTAAAGGATGCAACATCACATCTTTAAGTTCGATGTTGAGAATTAGTGGGAAAGAAGGTGCAGCGAGTTTATCTTTCAAGAAGCTGAGATATGACATAAAATTTAGACGGTTGCGAAGGACGTTGTCTTTTATTCCGAGCCTGCGAGCGATCAGTAAAAAATCTTCTGGATCTGATTTCCCGAAGAGGTATTTTAGTGGTTCGACCAATTGCAAGAAGTGCTAGAATTTAAAGATTGCATCAATAGAAGATTTAATTGGACCGTTGAGCAACTAGAAGATCTGCATTAGTTGGATCATCATATTTCTAGAGTTGTGGATTTTTGGGTACACACTTCTCTAGAGGGATACATTATTGAATTTTCCATAGAGAATCACCAATATTTCTCAAAGGTATAAGCAATATTTTATGCAGGAGCCTCAGGAATATTGTTGTGAGAAATTCCACTGTGGATCAATATTTTGCTAGCGGAAGAGGGAATGTTGTCGGTTCCCTTGGTTGAAATTGTAGCATAAAACCCTTGCGCATGAGGGGTGGGTGATTCAAGTGAGGGTTCATGAGTTAGGATACATAAGTTCTTGAGGTATGGGGGTCATCATGAGAAGAGTTCTAGAGACAAACGAGCTCAGAAAAGGGATGTGGTGATTGAAAATAGGTGGAAAAAATAGATATGAAAGTTGATGAAGAGGCTTGATCAGTCATGGAAAGAGATCGACTTCAAGCGTAGTCACAAAATAGTTTTAGAGAAGTTGAGGGAGTCGCAGCAACATGGAAGGTTGGCTATCCAATGGTTGAAGGAGAAGTTTGGAGAGAAAAGTGAAAGTTCTAGAGAGAGTAGATAAGGTGAAGAAAAGTTAGAAGAAAGAATCAAGATAAGTGTCAACGTCGAGGAAAAGGACTCAGCTATAACCTCCGAAGAAGTTGCGGGAAGATCAAATCTTGTAGCACCCGAAGATGTGACTTACCCTATAGGACTTGATATGATATGGCCTCCTAATATGACCCCCTAGGTTGAAGAATCTCATCCTGGTCGCCTTGGATCGCCCAATTCCTCAGCACAATCTACAAATCCGGTAAATTATACTATAAATTCTCCTATAATTTCAATTGTTTCTAATCATTCTAGTCCAACCAGTTCGAGTGGTAGCAGTAGTAGTAGTGTGGCAAGTTATTTAGTTATATTGCAACCAGGACTATCAAGATTAATCTTAATAGGGTCCCCAAGTCCATCAATGAGGCATCAACATGACGATTCCCTCACCTGATACCCATAATTTTGGGGTAAAGGGGATGAGGATGTCAAACAACATTGGTTCCTTTGTGAGGCTATCTGGAGGTCTCGCGAAACTTTAGACACATACTAGTTGAGTTCTATACCACATTAATGGGTTGAGAATTAAAATGGTATATGAAATCCATTGAACCGGGGAATCCCCAGGGGAAACCATTTCCTTTAATTCAAGTGAAACAAAATTTTATAGTAGAATTTCGACTACCCCAATCCAAGCAACAAACTCTCTCTGAATTGCGTAAACAAAGAGATGGGGAATCGTCTTGGGAATATAATAAAAGGTTTAAGGATGCAATAGGGAAATTAGCAAACCCCATCTATGAAGACCACCAATGAGAATGGTTCATTCAAGGACTTTCAACATTAACCTGAATCTCGTTAACCCAACATAGGATAACCACTTTGGGGGAAGCCTTAGAACATGCTATGAAAATAAAGGAGATGGAAGGATATCATGTTGGCTTGCAGGTGATAATACCATATGATGACTATAATATTATGCAACTGCAAGGCCATATTTTCACGTTAACAGATAAAATTCAAGAACTGACCATTCCTAGATTAGGTTACCCATAGGTATGGTGTACTAGTTGCTACATTGAGGGTCATACACCGACAAAATGTCCCAAACTAAGAGGTTTGGGACCCCCTCCACAACCAATGACACCTTCACTAGTAGGACCATCGAGAGGGGTTGTGCAAGTTTCTGCTATGGCACCATTCCATGCCCTTGTACAGTACCATGAATTTCCAAATCATCAAGGAAGTCAGAACAATGAATACTATAAACTTTTCCGAAGTCATGGGTATTCCCCTCAGCATTGCCAAATCCTACAAAAATATACCCCTGTTCCGAACACATTTTACTGTGAATTGCAGACAGACTGGATTGGTATGCATTTAGGGTTGACAAAGCTCCTCAATAATTTTAAGGATGACATAGAGGTGGAGGAGGTTTTAGAGATGGGTGAACTGGCAGAAGAGGGTCAGCTCGATGTTATAATTGTCATGAACATAAACATATTGCTAAAGATTGTCCTCTTCCGAGATGACCTTGGTGTGCCCATTGTAGACAACACCCATGCCACCGAGGATTTCCCTGAGTTGATCGCGAAGTGGGAAGATTGTGCAAGGAAGCGAGGCACCAATTTGATTAATTTTGAGCGAGGCAAAAAGTTTAGCTCATTGGAAATCTCTCCTCGGGATATTTTATTTGAGATGGAGAGACAAAGTGTACATTGGTAAACCTTTGTACACTATCTTCGCGTGGGTTTTGATTGACCAAAAACATCGTTTAGGGCCTCAAAAATGCCCCGCATGTTAATGACCTTCAAAAATATGAGAAATTTGGAAAAATTCATATAAATCAATTATTTTATTGCTATAATATCCCTTTTAAATTTGATCCATCCATATAAAATCACATGAAATCTGATTCGTTGATTCGAGCTCCATCGACGATCGACTGATCGACGTTTCTCATTGCCAAACCAAACTTGTCCGTGAATCTCCTCGACACTCGATCGTCGATTATCGACCATCAATTGTTTCTCCTTGCAAAATCAAATATTTCCCACAAATTGCATTGATCCCCAATCATCAACGATTGGCCATCGATGAATTCCTTTGGCAACAACCTTGTTACAAATTCACCGAACCTCGACCATCGGTGATCAACCACCCCTTTGATGATGTGATAACTATGTTGACGTGACATGACATGTAGATGCTGACATAGCATGACACATCATCCTGAGATGTCAACTTGGTCGATGTGGCATGACACATGGATGATGAGATGGCATGACTCATGGATGCATACATGGCATGACATGTCATCATCTTCTTTTCCCTTATCGGTCATTGACCACTTCTCTTAGAAGACTTAAAACACTCTGCTAAATATGCCTATTCTCGATCATCGACCATTGACAATCGAAGATTTATCTCGATCAAATCAAAACTCTCACCCAATTCTGTCGATCTTCGATCATCTTCCATCGACAATCGACGATTCCCTTTGGATGCATGAAATATTCTCCAATTTTCATCGATCCTCGACCATTAGCCATCGACGAGTTTCGTTGGTGAACTTTGACACTTTGAAAATTTTCGATGAAAATCTATTAATCCCTGACCATCGACCATAAGAGACTTCTTTTGGCCGAACCCAACTCTTTTCCCAAATCGTCGATTTGACCATTGACTGTCGGTGGATTTTGTTGGCGAAATTCAACACTTGGAATTTTTTGATCAAACTCTAGGTGAATTTGGGTCGTCGATCTCTCACTCAAGATGATCTTAGGCATTGCTTCTACTCCAACCTTCCAAAGGACCGAAACTTATCTAGACCGTCGATCTATCTCATTTTTCTAGTCACTGAAATTGAATCTCGTTCATTGATTTACTTAATCTTACAAACAACCAAAACCTTATGAATTTTTAAATTTATTTAGGTGAATCTAAAACATTGATCTCAAGATCAAACACGATCTCAGCCATTGATTCACTAAACTTCATGCAACTCTATATCAATCATTAAAATGGGAAATTCGACCATTCCAAGTCGAATTCGGCTCTACAAATTTGAAGATTGATTCCTTTAAACTCCTTAAACAATTCTAATTCATTTGAACGTGAATCTTGACCATGAATTTAGGGATTTGACTATGTTTTTCCCTATTTTCCCCCAAATTTGCACAGACCAAAGTCTGCAACAATGAATTTACTCAAATTCACATTGGTTCTTGGCCTATACAGGTCCAGTGTTGAATTAAAATCTTTGATACCATATTGTAATGTACCCATCCCCCAGCTGGGTCACGTCACTACCAAAAAGACCCAATAAAATTTATGATACTAAATCTAAATGCGGAAACAACACACAACTTGACATTCTAACCCATTCAATTGTTCATACTAAATGAAAACATAAATGCAACTAATTTAATTGTGCTCAAAAACAAATAAACAACATACACCAACATTCAACCATATAAAGAGATATTTGAATGCATCATTATCCTCACAGCAAGTAGAATTAACAAAATAACTCAGAGTGAATTGCACAACAACTATATCATCATTTATCATGAGTAAACACAACAAATAACAATGCTTATATTATGAAATAATGTGTAACCCATTGCAGAGGACAAATGTTCCTCCCAACCATAGCCTTGTTGTTCCAGTTCTCAACAACAAGACACCCTCTAGCTAGGGATATGGAACCACAAGAGACGGTGGTCCCTAAGGTTGGCTAATGTCCCCCTCTCAATAGTCAATACTCACAACTAATTCCATTCCACCAAACATCTTCCCCTCAACCTGTACAACCCAAGGGATGGAATCCCCCTTCACTGCTCACAGTCCCTCAAGCCTTTCCACTCCCCTCTAAGGATTCAAGCATAGGCTGGACAAGAATTCTACTTGTTGGGACCTCAGGAATTCTACAGCTGCAACATGAATTCACCCAAAAACAAAACACATGCTTCCTCGGAATAATTTTGAAAAACTCGTCACTCCTAGGCACAAAACCTCTTTCTGCACGAAATTATAGCTCCAAACAACAACCAAACATGCCCACAACAACTTCCTACAAGATTCAAAACTCAGGACTCCATTGTTGTCCAGAAAAATCCATGTAAAAATTGCTCACTATGCAAAAACATGAATGCCTAATTCTGGTCTCCTACCCATACAACTTTCCTCTCTTTCTCTTTCTTGTTTTACTTGCACTTTACCCCAAGCTAATTGTACTCATCCCTCATGCTCTCAATAACTATGGGAAGTGACTCTAACACCAACCCTGTTACATTATTTCAATGATTGGACTCTAGAACACTCAACAACTAATGGAAGGTTCATGGTAAGGCTAATTTAGAAAGAAATGGTTTGGGTTTAATAAACATGGGTAGTCTCTCCCCCTTGGACCCCTTCCCTCTCTTGTGGATAATTAGCCCCCAAATATCCATCCGTGTTCATCTGTAAATGGTGATACATTTCATTCATTATATTTCAATTTACACGATTTACATATTGGCTCTCATTCATACATCATATTTACAATATACATTTCTTGGCTCTCAACCACATACTACATTTACAATGCACATTGCTAGTTTGGGGTTTGAAAATGAGAATGTTGCATAAAAAGTCAATTATTATAGTCTACTTCGAGGGGAATATCTCCTGTTACAATATATCCAATTCATAATACAATATGAGATGAGATAAGATCATCCTAAGACTAGGTCTCCTTGGTATATATATATATATAGGATACAAAGGGTACAATTATAATGAAATGGTGCGATGAAGGGGTTCATAGCCTACATACAAATATAACACAAGAAATGCAATAATTCAATAAGGGGCTTAATAAGAAGTTTTATACATAACATGGGCTTTGTATGGGGCTTTGTCTAGTGCTTAATAGGGGGACATAGAGGATTAATAAAGAGGTTTTATACATAACACCTGGCTTTGTCTAGGGCTTACATTAGGGGACATGTGAGCGTAGTGGGATATGAGAGGGGGAGAGAGGGGTAGATATAGGATAGAGAGAGGGAGAGATAGTGGACTAAGACAAGGAGAGAGATGGAGGAGGGGGTAGAAAAAGTGTGTGAGAGTGTGAGAGGGGGAGATGAAGACAAAGAGGGGGTTAGAGGTGTGTGAGAGTGAGGGAGGGAGAGTGGGAGAGGAAACATAGAATGTGGGAAAGAGAGATGAGAGGAGAGGGGAGAAAGAGGGAGACAAAGAGGGGGTTTGGTTTGCAGACCAAACTGTAGAGAAAAAGGTGGTGAGAGAGGTAAAGAGAAGGGGTTTTAAGTATTTAAATGATTTATGTTATGTTTCCTCGGAAGTTTATGGTACTTTTTATGTTTCCTCTCTCCCTCCCTCTCTATACACCCTCCCCCACCCACCCATCTCTCCCCACACCCTCCTCCCACTTTTCTCTCTTACCAATTTGTTGACATATATTGTCTTGTAGGATTTCTAGTAGTAATTGTTTAAACAAAATTCTCTAAGATACAAAAATATGAAAAGGTAACATCCCTTGAATTGAAATAGTGACAAGACACTAATGGATTGAAAGAAAGAGACATCATGACTGTTTGGAGGAGAAGATGTAGTGAAATCAAGGGTTGGATTTAATTATGATTACTATGAAATTTTCTTCTCACAGGTGACGTAGATGTGCGAGAATGCACCATGAAAGCACATAGTGGAGAACATTACCCTCCTCACTCTCCCTCTCCCCAGACATAGTCCCTCTCTCCTACCACTCTCTTCCCTCATCTCCTCCTCTCTCATATCTTCCCTCTTCTCAAGGTTCTCTTTACCTCTTTCTAACCCTCCCTCTCTCTCCATCTCACCTTGACCTCTATGCTCTTCTCGATCATCTTCCCTCCCTTCCCCACCTCCCTCCTCTCCCCTTCTCTCTTGCATCCCCTCTCCCATCCTTTCTCTTTGGTTTAGTTTGCAACACATAAACCCATTTTATGAATACTCTTTATATATATTTTCTGAGCTTTTGACTATCTCTATATACACAAATCCCATTGCTGATGAAACTATACACACCTATAAAGTCGATCATGTAGATTCCAAATATATAATAAGTTTTAAAAATTAATATTGTTTATCATTTTGTCTCTATTTACATATCAAAAATCCCAAAATACATACCCTTTTATTTCCGGCCATAAATTTTTGTCACCTTAGCCATTTTAAAAATAGCTTATATGCCTCAATAGAAGATACCAATATCTCACAATTTTGAAAAAAAATAATAACTATTGTTTGATAATGTTAAGACTAATAACGCATTTTTTTTTTTTAAAGGAAATTGCATCGCTAAGGTACTCAACACTTGCACTAACATATACCCAAATATTTTGTTAAAAAATAACATGTACCAATGTTAGAAGAACCCTCAAATTGTACATAGTTATTCACAATTTGTATAAATAAAATTATATATTTGAAAAGCTAATTCAATTTACTACATTTGTCTTTTCACCCATATTCAAATTCATTGTAAAATGTACCTTGAATAATTTAAGAAATTGTTGTTTTCCATGTTTACATTGCCACTAACACGCCATGAGAGACCAAAGTCTCATCATTAACTTGCATTCACCCATATATATATATATATGATATTAATAATAAAATTTAACTTTCTTCTCATGAATCCATCATGCCTAGCTCCTATTTCAAGAAACATAACAAAAATCTTACCATAAACTCGGAAACATAACATAAATCTTTTAAATACTTAAACAAAGCAATGAAATATTCAATAACATTTATATATAAAAATCTTACAATATATTAAATCTTATAGCTTTAATATGAGAAATGCCTTACATGTTTCCAATGAAATATTCACAAAGTTTTCATACATCAAAAAATACACTACATTACAATATGTTACTTGTGATAATAGAAATGCATCTCACAACTTCCATATAAGAGGTCTTTGTCCGCTTGTCACAACTTCCATACAAGGGGTCATAATTTAGATCCAAGGGGTCATATCTTAGATACAATAGGTCTTTCTCCGCTTGTTGGTGCAGATGCTCGAGTACTGGGCCACCGCATTGCAGTTTGGGACACAGAGAAACATTAAGCACCCTCAACCACATCAAATGTTCGATCCCTGCAAGTTTTTCTAACGCATTGCAGCTTGACACCTTTAACACTCGAAGTTTTGTCAGCTGCTGCAAGCCCAATATGCCCGTGACCCCACATTTATATGCCCGGGACTGTCAGTCAAATCCTTCACAAGGGTACTCAGGAGGGAATTTAAAGATCTACTGGCTGCTTTTTCTCTGATATCAGGTAAAAAGCAAGATCGATGGTATTTTGATCTCTCACGGTTAAAGATTTCTTTGCTAGGGTGGTTTTTCCCACCCCGCCAAGACCCACAATCCCCACAACTCTAGTCTCCCCACTTTGCTGGGGCATTAACACTTTCCCCTCCAAATCTTTTACTTTGTGATCCAATCCAACGGGATATTTGGACACATTGAGGGGTGTTTTTGGAAGTTTCTTCAACACCCGTTCCACGACGTTATCAACGAGTTGGCTATCGTCACTACAACAATATGCAGAATAACTCCACTCCACTAGTAAGAAACGCTTTACAGGTTTTATAAGGTAAAAAGAATAGCTAGCCTGGATAATCAGTGGTTCTTACCTGTTACAGGCCTCGGCCTCCACCACGAAACCCTTCAAATCTGCAGCCTGAGAAAGAGCCCTCCTCCATTCTCCCAGAGTGTTGGTGTCGTACCTCGGCTTCTGTAGACGAGTTTGCGAGTCAATTGCTTTCTTCCCTTCTAGAATGCTCAGATGTCGAGCATACACTCCATTTCCACCGAGCGTCCAGCGAAGCACATCAGGCTTGACACCGTAGAAGATTGGAATAATAGTTTTCCGTGACTCCAACATCAGCAGGAGTTCATTTAGACACCAACTTGACTCTGCATAATTAGTGGAGAAAATTGCTATATGGACAGAGGCGGATCCAATAGCACCCTTTAACTGAGCAAGTATGTTGTCTCCCTCCTGCAATTCCTCCTTGTCAAGAAAGACTCGCAGTCCATGAACAATAAGGCGGTTGTAGAGATGGGTTGCTAAAGTTTCCTTGACATCGGTACCACGATGATTTAAAAAAACATCGTAGTAGTTGTTGCTGGTAGTTGCAGACGCAGCGATTGGGTTGGAAGAAGAAGCCATTGGAGACAAAAATAAGATGAAGGGAAAACGAAGATACTTAGCTCTTAGAGAGATTGAGGATGCAACATGGAAAAATGCGTCCGTTCACAGTGCGTAATGGGGGTCAACTATTTTCAATATTTATAATGAAATGTTACGAATCTATTACCAGTAACAGCCACCGATTAACGCCGAAAGACATATTAAACAAAATCAAATTTTAAATGGATTTCGACCTCTGTCCGCGTCCCTAAACAGCCTGTCGTCGTCGATCGGCCTTTCTTGAATGTGCTGGATGCCGCTGACTGTTTAATCCGTATATTGGCACTGGATTTAACGGCATTCGTTCTTGCCGTGGTTTAACAGCAAAGTCTGTATATGAATTCGCATGGAGTTTGGACACCGTCACCGTCAAACACTCTGTCGGACAAATACGCGTCGTTTGATAAAACAGCGGCCTTCCTTGGTCATATGATCTTGGAAGCATCAACAGTTATCAATAACGGATCCGGTAAATGGTTATTTCGAGAGTTGAGAGTAATTTTTAAACATAATTAGGTAAATGTAAAAGTAAATATATAAATGGATGTATTTACTAGCACAGCCGCTAATTTGCGGTTGAGAACGTCGAAAGGGTGGACAACTGAAATCCGTGGCTAAATTGAAATGCGTACATAAAATGAAACGCACATGTAGTTAGAAAATGAAACGCTGGACAGTTGAGGAAAACTAAATGGTAATCTGAAAGGTTAATAATTTAAACGTATAAATCATATAGTGCTCCGGCAAGAATTTCTTAATATGATTAGGTAAATGTTAAAAATTGTGGTAACGGATGCATTCAGAAATACAAGGAAGTTATGAAGAGTAAATCACATTCATTGATTTGGGAGACTCACTAAAATACATATTCAATTGTTAACCATCGCATTAAAAAGTTGATTAATTGTGCCCACCTCCAATAAATATAAGCCTTTGAACAAGTAATAACAAATTTCTAAGTTAATGGATGAAATGAGAGTCATTCATTTATTGTGATGACTAAGAATATTCTAGGTACATTTAATCTCGCTCATAAAAAACGTATTAAAAACTAAAACCTATTAAATGCGGTCCATTGTCAATAGGTATACACCTTTCTACGTAAATATAACAATACCTGAAGGTGTGATTGACATTTTGTCTTTCCACGTGAAATATTGTTTGATAATGTTAAGACGACACTAACGAAAGGATTTTTTTTAAGGAAATTGCATCGTTAAGGTACTCAACACTTGCACTAACATATACCTTATATTTTGTTAGAAAAATAACATACCAATGCTAGAAAAAACTCAAATTGTACATAGTTATTCACAATTTGTATAAATAAAGAAAGACTCGCAGTCCATGGACAATAAGGCGGTTGTAGAGATGGGTTGCTAAAGTTTCCTTGACATCAGTACCACGATGACTTAAAAAAACATGGTAGTAGTTGCTGCTGATGGTTGCAGACTCGGCGATGGGGTTGGAAGAAGAAGAAGCCATTGGATACACAAATAAGATGAAGGGAAAACGAAGATACTTAGCTCTTAGACTGATTGAGGATGCAAGAGGGAAAAATGCGTCCGTTCACAGTGCGTAATGGGTGTCAACTATTTTCAATATTTATAATGAAATGTTACGAATCTATTAATATAAAACGTAAATATTGACATTTTGATAGAGACTCGAAGGCGTGATTGACATTTTGCCTAATAGTCTACTCTCTCTTATTTAATTATAAAAAATATGCACTCAATAAGCTATTATTCCCTCCTTTCAATAAGCTATGTGGTTGTCAGACGCGGAAGTCGTGTAAAGGGGTATAAGAATTTAGAAATTGTCAATGATATAAGCTAAACAGCATTCGGTAATTTAATTTAATTGTGCTGTCTCCGTGAAAGTGCCTTTCCAACTTCCATGGAATAATCCCTACTCCGATTGACCATATATATATGTTTATAATTTTATAAATAAATATTTCTTTATTCAGAAGTTCCGCGAAGTGTTTTTATCTTTTCTTTTATTCGGTTGAATATTATTTTTTACTGGACCTGCTCTAGTTATTCGTGTAAGTAAATGGAAGTTGAATTCCTTTGGCATTCCCTTCTATGAAAAAAAAAAAAGAGGGTTATGCTTATAGAAGAAGTTTGTGTTTCCGGCATAATGTTTAAGTTAGACTATAAGTTTGTAAATTTCAATGTTTATGATAAACTGAATTTGCATTGAGTTTGATGATCTAAAATTATCATAATTTCTTTGCATTTTGAATGTTTTTTTCAAGTTGGATGGTACCTAGTTTGTTGATACTAACTAACAAATAATTCAAATAATAAATTTAAAAGATTCAAACATTTTGGGGGGAAAGGGAATAAATTATTTATTATTCAATGAAAAGGAAATATAACATGAAATCTATGACATGAGAAAAATCTTGTATTTATGGAATCCAATCCTTTTTTATGGGAAGGTTCTTTGGTTCCTTCAATGAGCTCTCTCTAAAGCCACATGAATCTAGGGGCGACTCCCCTTATGCAATGGTGCTTTGGAGGGGAAAATGGGTAGCACAAGTGTAAGGAAACACAAAATATGTGAGTGAAGCAATGTCTTTCTCACACTTTGGAAAAATCTAAACAACATAACTTTAACATCAAGAAATAGCCTCTTCTAAATGCATGGGTGAGGCATGTACTTATAAGTTGATGTTGGAATGAAAGGTGCACTAGTTCAAGTGGTATTTCCTAGGATTTAGGCATAAACTCCCATGTGCTCCTATGTGTCTGGCTTGACAAAACGAAGGGCCAAGTACCCTTCCATTGATGAAAATGGATGATTAGAAGAGACGTACATTCATCCTCCAACTATTTTAAGTGACTTTGGATATTAATGCACCATAACAATGCTCAAATCACACAACTATAAGTATCATGTGGGTATACAAATATTCTCAACACAATTTCATGACTAAAAGGAAAAGTAGTGCAACCGATGTGATGGTTGCACAACTGTGGTCGTGTAACTAATAAAGGAACGATCACACAACCCATGTGACATTCAAATTGAAGTTTGATTGAGATCTAAGGTATGTAATTTGCCTATAATTAGGGAAAACTTTAGGTATGTGATATTTATCCTAAAGTATATATAGTGAGGCAAATACTATAGTTAATGTCCATTATAAAGTAGGAAAATCATTCAATTTTTTCATGGTAGAGTATATCAACATTGTGAATATTTGCTTCTGGGTAAATGTAATTAGGTGAAATTCTCTAGTTTACACACATACATGCATGCACACACTCAATATATGTGTTGGGAAAATATTCTCACTCTCAATTTTTATAGTAGTATATTAAAATTTATATATATATATTAGACAAATTTATATGTGTTCCGAAAATATTCTTATTCTTATTTTTTTACATTTCCCTTTAATAACAAAGAAGGATTAATTTGTTCTATATTTCATGATTATGTGGTGACCATTTCAAATAATTAATTGAAATCTTACATTGGCCTCCTATATTTGCTAGGCTCAATAAACTATGAGAAATTACAATATGGAAGAATAATTTATAGAAACTCTATTTTTTATCACATCATCAATGATAACTTTATTTGAAGAGTCCCAATAATTTGCAATTAAGTGGTATAACAATTATTGAGGAATTTCTAAAGTTCACATCAATGTAATTTAAAAGTGAATTTTCTAATTGATATGTCCACTTCTCCCAATCAATTATAATACTCGAATTAACCCCTAAACATATTAAACAATACTTATAAATACCATAATAAATATGAACTAAAACACATGTATAGAATATCACTAAAACACATGCACATAATGTAAAAAAATGGATATTTTAAAGATACTTGGATATTAATCAAAAGAAACAAGAATAGTAGACACAAATTTTATAAATTTTACATTTTCTATATTAGATTACATATTTATAGGCTTGATCTACTAATATTTATTTGATGTCAATTGTTACACAAAAGAAGCAAGGTGTTTTATAAAATTGGTCATTGATGAACCTAGTCTCTCTCATGAACTTGGCCTCTCTCTCTCATGATGGTCGTGGTTAGCTTATATTGAGGCCAAATTTGATTTATTGAACCTTAAGAAAGGTAACACATTACTTGGCTTGATTTAAAATTTTATTTTAAGGTCGGTATTGTAACTAAAGAAATTTAATGTGGGTGTACTAAGGAAATTTGACAAATTCTTCTACCCACAATGTTTTATGGAGCTTGTGAGAGTTATGTGAAAAACGGTTTTTGAAAGGAATTGAAATTTCCAAATTCAATCCTCTTGACATCCTAAAAAGAGTGCAAGTTCTAATTTTTGTAATATTTGTTTAATTATGAGATAAGGGTTAGGCTCAACTTAGTCCATTTCATTTAGATAATTTATAAAATATAGTAAATGCATTTTGTTTCAATAGACTTATATAAAGAACTTGAATCCATCTAACAATATTTAATATATATCATTAAACATAATCATTAATAATATTTAATATGTATCATTAAACATAATCATTAATAATTGTAAATATTTATAATTTAATGTTAGTATGTAAATGTTTTTAATTGTAAAAATTTAAACTCCATTTCTCTTCCATCCAAAATCAAAATCTTAAAAAAAATGATATCCAAATTCAAAGAGTACTTAATTATAATAATATGGAACTTAATAAGATCGTTTACAACTATTTTAAAGATAAAAAGATTTAGGAAAGCTTGTTTTTAATATCTGAAATTATAACTAAACAAATTATTAAAGAAAATCAATGGATCAAGGATTATTTTTGTTTAATATTTAATAGCTAAAAGTTGATTTAATCATTAACATCTTCATTAAAGTATTTAACGACATAATACAAAAAATAACTACAAATCAAGAAACCCAAACCACTACAATATTAATAATTAAAAAAATTAACACACAAAACAACACTACAAACAAACTCCTTCAAAACAATAAAAGGTAACTTTTTTTTCTGAATTTTTGAAAAATTATAAATTTTAGATATTATACAAATAGATTTAAATTTTTTGATAGAATAACTTAATTTTAGGCTATTTATTGTGCTTAAAACTTTCTTTGAAGGAGATGCATAACTATTTCTATGATCAAATGGAAATGCATAGTTCCTTCTATGATCAAATGAAATTGATACATAACACTTAAAAAAAATACAATATACAATATATACATTATGAAATTGTGAAATCAATGAAAAATTATAATCTATTAATTGCAAAAAATTATAAACATTAACATATATAAAATTAATAATTTTTTTATACTTCGTTGCAAGGGAGATGCATAAATCCTTTTTTATCAAATAAAATTGATATATAACATTTTAAAAATATATAAAATATACAATATGCAACTGATATATAACACTTTAAAAATATATAAAATATACAATATACTTTGCATGTAAGCCCTTTTCATGTGTTCTATATACAATATACTTTGCATGTAAGCCCTTTTCATGTGTTCTATTGTTTCTATCTTGCATGTACGCTCCTCTGTTGTTTCTATCTTGCATGTAATCCCCCTTTTCACATGTTCTTGTGTGTGATAGTTGTGTGGGATACTAGACCCAAGATTTAATTTTATGATTGTGCATGTTCGTTTGTGTTGCAATAGTCGTTTCTTTTAATTTCATGGTTGTTGATATTCACTATATCAGTAAATTGGTTTCTATTATCTAATTTACACATATATTAAATAATGCACTTTACATGTATGTAGTTGGTTATAAATATTGTATAGTTGGGTGAAATGCTTGAGCATATCAATTTGTATATTTTGTGTTAATTCTTTTTATATTTGGGAATTATTTGGAGTTTGATAGAAATCACACAATGATAAATGAAAGCCACCAATTAATACTCACAATTTCCACTTATAATAAGATTTATATGACTAAATTGAAAAATTTCTTCCTCATGAAATCAAGTTCAAAAATAATCAAGAAAGTGAAATATAGAGACATTCATAGTTGGATCTTAACAATAATATTAAATAAAACTTTAGTAAAATTTGAATTAATTGTTAAGAAATTGAACAAGTATGGTTCATAAGTACAAGTTGTTGTTTAGTAGACTCATTAGAATACAATAATTTTATTTTATTTAAATAACAAGTAGTAATAAAAATAAATAAATTGCACATAAACAATAATAGCAAACAAGAAATAAATCAATTCAATACAATTAGTCTAAATCTATCTTATCTCCAAGCTTATGATGAGAGGGATCAAACCACTCCAATTTTAAAGTGTTAAACTTTAAGAAATGTTTTCACTTCCATGGATTTGATCCTTTCACTAATAAATCTATAATTACTTGATGGATCTAAGTTGTTGATAATTTTTCACCAATCCACATGAGTTGAACCACATATTAACAATATAGTCTTGAAAATGCCAAAATTAGGTAAATTAGGTGTATTGAATTCTCACCAATGAGCACTTCAACCATCTTTGAAAAATATATAATTAAGACTTTGCTAGA
>SNQJ01S0042184.1:55536-66103 GCA_010110895.2 Picea sitchensis | reverse complement strand
AGATCCAAACTTGTGTCAACCTCATTTTTAGATGGAGTGAGATCCACACTGTTAACCCAATTTTTGGCTTGAGTGAGAACCCAAGAAAAGTCCGTACAAAATGCATTTAAAATTGAACCTAAGATTTGGCTAATTCTGGTAATCTCTTGTGAATTTGAACCTCATGGGGTATGAAAAACCTACTCTTTACAACTAAACCAAGACCCTGTCGAGAGGCCTCTCATGTTTTACATTATTTTGTCCAGAAGTTGAAGATAGAAAACCAAGTTACGATGTTTTGTGAAGCATGAGGCCTTGTCATGTTTCTATTCCTCTGTCTGGTTAATAAAACAACAGAACTTTAGGCCAAACCTCTGTTGACAGGCCTCTTATGTTTTTATTGTTTTGTCCAGACGTTGAAGACAGGAAACCAAGTTACGATGTTTTGTGAAGCGTGAAGCCTTATCATGCTCCTATTCCTCTGTGAAGGTCCTGCAATTTTGTCTCTGGTTAATAAAAGAACAGAACTTTAGGCCGAACCTGTATTAATGGTAATCTCACACAGTTAATGTTCTGCTGAAATTTATTGAAAATACAGATAAAAGTATATCATTTTATTCTTGACAAAGGCTCATTTTATAAATTGAGGGAGGAAAAGTGAGGTATATGTGCATGTTTTCAACAGTGCATTGATAAAGCAGCATATCTGATGTCCAAACATATATGGACCTGAAACTCCCTTCTCCCTTGTTTTACCAAGCAAATAAAGAACAGGTCTCCAGATCTCCGATCACACAGAAGGATATAAGACTAATTTCAAAACAGAAATATTTGTCTCCCAGTGAAGTTTCTTTGTTTGGTCGTTTCATAAACTCCTACACAGTTTTTCCCAGAAAGTTTAACTACTAGAAATGGCTAGATTTTTTCTAGATTTTCTTCAATATGTCAATGCCTTAACAAATATCTCTCAAAACTAACATTTTCTTATTTAGAGAGAGCTAGGAAGAGCATCTCCATTCAGAGCCTGTCGAGTAAATGAAATTGGTTAATACCCTTTGAAACTGATTTAGCAAACTTTATAGATGAGCAAAGTCTCAGCAGAGTCTGAGACTGCATCTCATTGTACCAGAGCCCAAATAAACTGCATAGCATAATCAGCCAAACTGGAAAATGAAAACCTATGATACACTAACGGTATGGAGTCTTTGAAGAAATCTCCATGTAGCATCTGAAGATATGTGAAAAAAACAACTAAAATACAGAGCTTATTGCAGCATTTAGGGCATAGGACTGCTATCATAGAAGCATCAGCTTACAGAACAACTTTATTAAAACATTCCCATTGTTTACCCCAAGAAAACATAATGATAACACAGTCCTGGACTATACTAAATCAAAACACCGTTGCAGATGTTAGTACAAGTCTCATAGGCTTCTTTCTCATAAAGGGAAATCATTCTTCACACAGCATGCCACAACAGGACTGGTACTTAACAGCCTGTGATTCAGGGATTGCAACGCTATAACTACGGAATAATAATAACCAGTAACCAAAAAACAGCCTTCATTCAAACATAATCATGGAAGCCAAACTTCAATTAACCTGAAGCAAGCACTGTAATGATCTCCCGGCATCAGGAACTTTTAAAAGTTCATTTCTCATCCAGTTGGCTCCATTGTGTACAACTTTTTATTCATTGGAGATCTCTCAACAGCTAGAATCAGAGATCAACATCATTCTTTGATAATATATGCATTTATACATATTACAACATTTCCATCAGCAGCAGCAGCAGCTGAGAATGACTGAATCTATATACCAAGAAAACCCAAGTTATGTTGATGGACATATCTGTCTTCAAAAATCAATGGGAGCTATTTTTTATTCCCCTACCCATGAGGTCGTACCAGCCTTGGTGCGCTTCCTTCTCTTGAAGTTGGATGGCAATGGAGCCCTGGTAGTGGCATTTACTGTGCAGAACTCCATTGAATCCTTGCCCATGGTGCTGATCCTATAATGAGCCAACATCCCCACAGTAGAAACCAGATTTTCTCTGCACAAAAACTCACTGCTGTAAGCTTTCTCCACCTCCCTGCTAGAGTCATGGACAAAAATGTCAGTGACTTTATCCTCCTTCTTGCTTCTCGCCAAGACGGCAGCAGTAAAAATAGCAGACATCCTACCCGGAGCTCCTGGAAAATACCCTCTAGGACCATCGATGAAAATCACATCCCACCCCACATCATATATATTATTAGGCAAATCATTTATAGCAAGCTTGCAATCAGAGAACAGAAGATTTTGCACAGGCCCACAATCTGCCCCACGCTGTTCCTTAGCCAAAGCCAGGAGCTGCTTCGATTCACTGACTTTGGTCGTATATTGAACCTCATAGGCCTCCATTTGTGGATGTTTTTCCTCGAATCTATTGACCCAATTCTCACTTTCGTCTAAAAACACAGTCCTTCCTTCAAAATTGAGAATTCTCAACAGAAAGCTTTCATGTCCTAACCCAAAGACCAGAATATTGCAGGGACTCTTCTGAAGCACTATCTTTGCTATGACCCCGATCTCTTCCTGGCTCATCTGAGGAGAAGTACTGGATACAGCATAGTGCAAAAGAGCTCCAATGACATCTTTTGGAATGATAGCAACAGTCGATCTGCTGGAAGAATTGGAGATCTCATTGTACTCATCACTGTCATCTTGGAAAAAATGGATTTGCTTCACTAATAATGCAGAAAACGATGCAAACATTAGGAATGAAATGAATACAAGAAGCCACAGACGATGGCCATGTTTCTGCAGTCTGTGGATAGTGGACTGCAACACAACTAACTTTGCAACTGTTTTCATCCTAAAACAATCCTGGAGGTGCGTAGCAGTGCAATAAAAACGGGCGACAATAGGCTAGTCATTCACTGGCAAAGAGATGAAGATCTTCTATATCTGTAGACTCGTATAGATAATGGGTTTTTCCAATGGCGCCCATGCCGCAGAATCTATCAGACCGCTGGCCAGAGGAAGAAACGATCAGGCAGTGATCTTATAGGAGATTGCTAAGGGATCTCAGCGTTTATATATAACGGCATCTGGCAGAGATAGATACAATTAGTTTGATGAAATGTTTGATCCATGCATAAATATGTAACCCAAATAAAATGAATGAAAATAAAACTACCAACCATGATAAAAAAAAGCTTTGAAAACCACCGCCTAAAATAAGCTTTGAAAACCACCGCCTAGATTCAGGGAACTGATTTATTCACAAAGACGTTATTAATAATTAAATCCCAGAAGAAGAAATCTGAGAACGATCGTGAAAGATTGTCAGTTTGGCAGACTAGGCAGGCTCTCCATTGAAGCTACCAAAAGAAGCAACGGTCCCCAATGCAGAAGACCAACATCATCAGAATTTGATTTTGCAGTATGGGCAAAAGTTTTTGCGGGAAGATCCGGGCATTGTCATGCTCGCCTTGGCATTGCCTTCAACCAATATGGGACAGGCTCAGAGAATTGAACAAGACAAATGATAAATCAATGATTTTGCATGAAGGATGCCCCTACTCTGACCAAATCAATAAGAGGTTTGGTAGAGATGAGCAGCTTTGTGAGAGGACTTTTGATATATATCCAGATATAAAATATAGGAGAAGAATAAGTGAATTGAAAGGATGCGGAATGTACCATGTTAGGGCACATGTCACTCTCTAGATTTAGAGGTATAGTGAGGTGGATTAATGAGTTTTTTTATTATTTATTTACAAAATATATAATCATTATAAACAAATTGAATGAAAATTCAAAAGGTGTGAGTATCTCATAAAGATGTTTCTATTTCAAATGAAAACATGAATGTTTTACCATCAACTCATAAATAAATAAAAAATAATAATTTACAATTGCACACTCATAAATAAAATAAAAAATAATAATTTACAATTTCCCACTCATAAATAAAATAAAAAATAATAATTTACAATTGCCTACTCATAAATAAAATAAAAAATAATAATTTACAATTTCCCACTGATAAATATTATTAAATTTAAAAAAGAATGCACACTTTACACTTCAAGAGTTCAAGGTTGAGAATTTTTTTTTATAATTATATATAAAATTAAGTTAAAAAATATTTTTCCTAACTTTCATATAAATATTAGTTTAGAAATATTTTATAATGTATTTTGTTTTTTATGATTTGGTTTTGATGATTTAATTGGATATTTATTTTTAAAAAATTGGAAGAATTGTTTTGTAATATCAATCATGGAGGGCGGGTTTCAATTTGGTGATTTGGGGCTATAAAACTTTTAAAGCTAGTTTGATACATCAAATGGCATTTTGGGGGGTCAAAACTTTGTGACCTTAGCTCCTAGCTCCTCAACAATGTTCTACACACCAAAAGCTTTCCAATGGTGCAAAAATCACCTTAGTTGGAGTTTGTATATGGAAGTTATGTCTCTTGCAGCTACCTTGTTGATCACCATGGTACCAAGTGGATGCTACATCAACCCCAATTACTCAAACATGTGGGGATAGTCATGTGTGGACTTTCAAGAAGATTCTAGAGGGTCCAAAACCCTAACACTAATTAATGGTTGAGGTATGCAAAAACCTCTATGTTAAACATTGGACCACTAGGGTTCCATTTTTTGGTATTATTATTGTTTCAAAATTGAGCAAAGCATCTAGTTATGGGATATTAAAGCATAATAAAAAAGGTAGAAGATATAATAATCATTAGACCATAATATCCATGGAAATTCCATAGTGAGTGTCCTTTTCTTCATACTTGCATTTCATAAGTGAGAAAAAGAAAGTAGAACATAAACCTTACCTTTTAGTTTTAATAGAAAAAAATTAAAACTATTAATTTATCTTCAATTTTTATTTTTTTTTAATTTCAAAAAAAATATCCATCATTTTTCATACTTAATAAATATAGTATATACTTATTCAATTATTCCATTTTTTTTATTACAAAATTGTCAACATTGCTTCAATGTATCATATCTTAAAAAACATTCCTGAGTCTATATCATGACATGGTAGAAGAACCATTGTAAAGTTTCTTGCTATGAAAATAAACAAATGTATATATCATGGCATGGTAGAAGAACCATTGTGAAGTTTCTTGCTATAGAAACAAACAAATGTCTTAGGTAAATTAGGAGTATATTGTAAGTCAAAACATCTAGCCAATTAAAAAAACCTTAAGCCTTAATATCATTATGTGAAATTTCCTCAATTGCAATCTTTGTTGTTCTATCCACTATGGTTGTGGTTGGTACAACTCCCATATCACATCTCTCATCAAACTCATCAAACTTAATAGGGCATGTTGCATTAAAAAAATTGTGTAGGGACCCCTTAATAGGGCATGTTGCATTAAAAAAATTGTGTAGGGACCCCACACTTTGGAGGAAAGTGTAGGCTATAAGGAACAAATAAGCTTCCATTCAATTCAAGCCTAAGTTATTTCAAATAACTTAGGTTCTAATGAAGAGATAATTGCATGATTCCAAAATTTGAGTTAAACAATGAAAGGAATGTAAGCCATAACGTAGTGATTTGGTTGGATTGTGAGTGCATGGTCACCATCTACATTGAGCATCA
The DNA here is from genome assembly GCA_010110895.2 of Picea sitchensis. Taxonomy (NCBI): domain Eukaryota; kingdom Viridiplantae; phylum Streptophyta; class Pinopsida; order Pinales; family Pinaceae; genus Picea; species Picea sitchensis. The sequence continues at coordinate 60,504 of SNQJ01S0042184.1, read as the reverse complement.
TATTTGGTGAGGAGACTCCCTATAGATTTCAAATACTCAATTAAAAAAATACCAAACAACTCTAAAGTGGGCCACTTCTAAAGTGCCTATCAATTTCAAACACCTACACCAAAAAAAAATAAAGTAAACCAAACCACTTTGAAGTGGGTCACCTATGATGGGGTGTCTTGTAATTGAAACTTGATGCAGTATATCACGCAACCATTCCAAATAAAACCTCAACGCATTAAAGAACTACTTTCTTTAATAACATTTTAAAATTGACTAGGTACTTTAATCATGATTTTTGCTAAGATTTTTTAAAGTCTTGGGAAGATTCTATTTATTTTATTAAGTATATATCATCTATAAAGACATGGGCTAAAGTCTTTAGTTTCTTTCTATTTTATTAAGTATATATCATCTATAAAGAGATGGGCCTTACTCATATATGAAATGTGATGATTTGGTTTAGTTTAATAGGTATAATGATTTAACTATTTGACCATTTTTTACATAAATATGTTAATTATAATCGTAAAAATTATAATATCATTCCCTTTTTATAATTATTTTTTAATATTATATAAAATAATAATTTATGCTTCACATTTAGTATATATGAACATTTATTACCATTTTTTTAATATACCATTAATTATTGAGCAATAATATACCACAAGTTGTATCACTACTTCTTAAGAGTTGTATCACCCCTTTTTAAAAGTTCTATATAAGTTATCACATGAGCAAATCTATTATTAAACTAAAAATTATTAAGTGAAATGTGCTTGAAACAAATTGATTATTTTTTAGCCTTATCAATCTTAATGGGAAACCACCACTTTTCCAACAACAATTTTACACAAATTTATTCTTCAAGTTTTAATTTTCAATTGTCTATAGTTTGTGAATTTATTAGAAGCAAGAATTCTTTGTAAAATAATTCACGTCAAAGGATAATTGAGAGATTAACTCAATGTGTGTTGTCTTAGGTTATCTTCTTTCCATGCCTTAAAATTCATGCATACAACAACAACAATAGTAGCATTTGTCTCCACTGATAGTTTTCTTCTGCATAAAGCAAGTTACCATCTTTGCAATGTATTTATAGTTAGGTTATTTAAGGTATGAAATGGTCAATGATGCAACATGGTGGTGGCTCTTGTAATAAAGGGTCAACCTCCTTCTCCGTAACATCAAAATCTTTCCCCTTTGATGGGGTTGTCTAAGGTAAATCAATTTCTTTTGAAGACTTTTTGTTACATTTGATAGCATTGTGGAGTAATGTTAAGGACGCTACTAGATCAATTGCCAATAATTCTCCACCACCCTTTGTGATGGCTCACATCTCATCATTATGTGTGGATAAGATAACTTTAGCTTCAATTTTGAAACTTCATCCTACATGGGTCATTAAGAGAGAGGATTATTTTCCAAAGCACAATATGATTTGCAAGTTTAATGGTTTACAACCAATGCTAAGAAAAATGTAGATATTGGTTTGGAGTTTTTTTTAAAGGAATTGGTCCTAATCTATTAACATGCCAGATAATTTTTTACTCTAGACTGTTAGAATTGTAAACGCGGAAAACACAATTCACAATGATAATTAACAATCACACATATAAGGAACACAAGGATTTCATGTGGTTCACCCAAACGTTTGGCTACGTCCACCAAGCATAGGCATCGATTGTCTTATTATTCGGATCATGGATATTACATCAGATTGGCGAGTTCTCACTCTGTCTCTCACACTCAGTCATTTTGCCTCTACAGGCTTACATGAATTTATACATTCACACAAGAAATTGATTAATAAATGCAATCCCTATCCATATTCTAACTTGGTCTATTTGGTTGTAACCAACGCAGAATAATAGGATTCAGATCTATCATTAGAGAAATTCATTGTCACCAAATCCCAACAATCTCCACCTTGACAACAATTATCTTGATACCTTGCTCCTTCCATTTGTTCATCACCTTTTCTGCAAGCCAAGAGAAGCCAAGCACCACTGCAACTTCTCTAATAAAACGGGTTTCATGATCTCGCATGTGTAACTTGCACGAGTTTGGATTTCCTAAGGTGTCTGAAAAATTAAAATTTGCAAATTTAGTTTTTGAATTTTAAAATTTAAATTATTGTGTAAAACCTAAAAATATGCAATAATTTATATTTTAAAATTAATAATTATTTTCATATGTGGTGGTGATGGTGATGATTATGAAAAACGTCTACTGAGATCAATTGGTCTATCAAACCTTAAGAAGGTAAGAGATTACTTCAATTTCTTTAAAGTTGTATTTTTATGTTCAAAAAGCAATTTCTTTAAAATTGTATTTTTATGCTCAAAAAGCATTGGGAGAAGCCTTCCAAAATCACCATAGTTTTGATGACTTAGGAGGTTAGGAAGGTCTCTAATATTTTTAAATTGAGATCTAATATGGGTATAGGCAGGGCAATCCAAGAGGAAGTGTTTTTCATCTTCTACTCGCTTAGTGTCACAAAGGTGACTGTCCCATGGTGTTTTGGAGTTGTCCAAAGCCCAGTTTCACTATGTAGCTTGTGAGAATATGTTATTATTTTAGCTATGTTGATTTTCTTCTTTGCACTTCTCAAAACTAAAAGGTAATTTTGATCTTCTAAATTAAGGTTGACCGTCGTCTTTTGTAATATCTTAATTTCCTTTTATCCACTAATTATTTATCACACCATATATTCTCCTTAAATTTAGAAGTGATAATATATATATATATTTTGTACGATAACTTCTTCTTATATTCTCCAATAATTTAATCAAAATTTAACATCTTTATGTTATCACTACTTAAATCAACTATTAAAAAATTCAAACTATTAAATAATTAACTATTTTATGTTCAAATTATTATACATTATTTGTTAAAATGGCATTGTACATGGATGAATAATCTCGACGAATAAATAATTGCATTGTACATTGATGAATCATCTTCCATCCAACATTGAATAAATTAAAAGCACTTAGATCCACGTTGGAATAAATTAAAAGCACCAAGATCCACGTTATAATAAAACAAAATTAGAGGGGATTTTTCAAAATGATTAAGACCACCAACATCCACTGTAGAGTAAAACAAAATTAGAGTAAGGATTTCGCAAAATGATTATAACCACCAAACATCCACGAGATAATAAAATATAATTAGAGTATCGATTTTTAAAAATGATTAGAGTTTTGGAGAGTAAATGAAGAGTTCTAAACAACATGTGTAACAATTTGATTAATGTGAAAATTATGAAAAAAATATTTATATATAATTATTTTTTTCTATGTTTTTAATTTTTAATTCTATTAGGTATAGTAATAATTTTTAATTCTATTAGGTATAGTCATGTTTTGGATAGGAATATAGAAGGATGTGTTTTGCAATAAGAAGAATATTGTCCACTTTTTTTCAGGTATAGTCATGTTTTGGATAGGAATATAAAAGGATGTGTTTTGCAACCAGAAGAATAGAAGGATGTGTTTTGCAATAAGAAGAATATTGTCCACTTTTTTTCAGGTATAGTCATGTTTTGGATAGGAATATAAAAGGATGTGTTTTGCAACCAGAAGAATATTGTTCACTTTTTTTTCAATTTTTTCTTTGTGTATTCATCTTATTTTAGCTTCTCATTGAACTTTAGTTTTAAATATTTATAGTTTTGGGTTATTTTTAGTGGTTTAGTTAATTTATTATTGTTTTATTTTTTTAGTGACTTGAAGACTACTAACTTAATTTTTTCTATATTTAAGGTTATTTTAACCTCCATGTGGAAGGAATTTAATACTTCTAAATGATCTTGTAGGTTGTAAAGTGTCTTAGTGGTTAGTGTCACATTGTTTTCATATAACATGATGTTTATGATAATCCATGTTATCACTACAAGGTTTGGAAAAAATACCATCAAGATCACCAAAATAATTCATTTTATAATTTTTTCCTTAAAAAAATGGACATATTCCCAACCCACCAATCCAAAATTTAATTTTGCAATTCTAGACTATCTTTTGTTAATTTTTAGTATTTAAACAACTACTAAACGTTGTTCCTTTATTCCATTAAATTTTGATTTTGGTTAAATGTTCCATTACTTTTAGAATCTTTTTAATAGTGCTTGCAATAATATGAAATACTTTATTAATTGTTAATTCTTTAACTTTAGTTTGATAGGTTAGGATGAATAACTCCACACATTTAAAAACTCTATTGATGTTATTCATACATAAATACATTGAGAGGTCTCTTGGTTTAATCTTCCAAGACATTCGATGACTCTTGACATTCACCTATGACTCTTTATATTCCTAAATTAATATTTACAACAATATTTGCAATTATACCATAATCCCAAGGATTAGGCATATAACATTGTCCCCTTAATCTGAAGGAGTATTTGTAAGTCCAAGCATCTTTCTAAATTTTTCAAACTTTTCTCTTCCAAGCGCTTTCGTGAAGATGTATGGAATTTGTTCACTTGTGGAACAATGTATCAACTGAATAGTCTTGGCCTCTACATGATGTCGAATCAAATGGTACTTTTTGTTGATGTGCTTTGTTTGATCATGGAATCTAGTATTATTGGCCAACTTGATTGCAAAAGTGTTGTCGATAAAAGTGGAGTAGCATTCACTTATTTCTCTTGCAAAATCTCTAGTATCTTCTTGAGCTACACAATCTCCTTTGAAGCAACCACATACTTTGCCTCTATAGTGGAATCTTCTAGAATGGACTATTTGCATGATCTCCAAGACATTGTTGTTGATCCAAAACTCGTGAGGTATCCTAAAGTAGGCACTCCATTCTCCTTATCTCGATCAAATTCTGAATCTGTGTGTCTAACTAGTTTGAAGTCTGCTTCCACCTTAGAGTATTTGAGTCCAATGTCTTGAGTTCCCTTCAAGTACCTTAGAATTCTCTTTGCATCACACCAATGTCCTTCACAAGGTTTTTGCATGA
>SNQJ01S0042184.1:9078-21774 GCA_010110895.2 Picea sitchensis | reverse complement strand
TAGATCCCATAGCAAAAGGGATGATCATGAGAATGATAGAAAGTCAAGAAGCATGAGAAGGCACCATCATTATCCAAGGAAATCCACCAAAATAACTCATGCAAGTTCAAGGCCAAGGAGAATCTCAAGTGTGTCTCCTGTCATGAGACAAAGAAGAAGGCCCGAAGTAGATATATTGCAAGGTGAGCTTAGTAAAATCAAGCCACCAAATTTCAGTGGTGATCACAAGAAAGGAGAAGAGGTCAAGGCCTAGCTATTGGAAATGAATAAATATATCAAGTTTCATGATTACCCCTCAAGGGTAGAAGATAGAATTGCAACCCACCACTTGCAAGGAAAGACAACTATGTGGTGGGATCAACTTAAGCCAAGAAATTTGATGAGAATAGAATCTCATGGAGGCAATTCAAAGGATATTTCCAAGAGAAATATTTGTCCAAGATTTACTATGAAAGGAATAATTGAAATATTTCTTTGAACGCAATTTTGGAAGCGTGAAAATGGATGAATATGAGAAGAGGTTCATTCAATTGTTGAAGTATGTTGACTTCATAAAGGATGAGAAGGTCAAAATACAAAGGTTTCTGAGTGGGTTACCTTCTTTCTTTAGTGACAAGATACAATATGATAACCCCGAGACCTTGGAGGAGGCCATAAGAAGAGAAAATAATCTATATAGGCAGAGTAGAGGAAGGCTAGTTTTCCAAAAATATTGGAATGACAAGATGAAGGGTAAAAATGATAAAAAACATAAAGGTTTTAAGACACTCTTTTTCAAGAACAAATCTGATGCAAATCATTAAGGTCAGTCAACCAAAAACGAGCAGAAGACTGTAGATTCATTTGGGAAAAGAACAAGGAAACAACCTGTACAATGTTGGGGATGTGAACGAAATCACTTATATAGGGACTGCCTTCACAAAGGAGAAAGAATGAGGTATGCCCACAACATTTAGGAGGATTAAGTGATTGAAGACATGGGAGGAAACATGGAAATGATTTATGCAACCTTGGACAACATCAATCATAATATCAATCCCCTATGATTGAAGTGGAAGGTAAGATTGATAACCAACCCATATTAATTTTAATTGATTTTGGAGGTAGCCATAGTTACATAAAATCTAACATTGTTGAAAGATTTCACTTGCAAAGAAGTAAGCATAAGAAATATTGGTTAGTTCAATTATCCACACGAGCTAAGAGGAAAATCAATGAGCTAGTTAAATATTCTCCAATAGACATCAATGGACTCAACAAAAAGGTAGATGTGAACATCATACCATTGGGTTCATATGATTATCTAATTGGCATGGATTGGTTGGAAAAACACCATCTTGTCCTAGACTATTACAAAAAGACAATCACGTGTCTTAATGAAGAAGGGAAACAATGCAACGTTCAAGGCATTCCAAGAGTTGTAGCTGTTAAATAAATTTTAGCTACACAATTGAAAAAGATTTTCAGGAAGGGATGTCAGATTTTTGCATCCCATATAGAAGAGACAATCAAAGATAAAGTGGCAAGCATTGAAGACCATCCAGTCTTGAGGGATTTTGAAGATTTTTTTGGGGAAATTATAGGATTTTCACCAAAGGGTGACATTGATTTCTCTATTCATTTGGTGCTAGGAGCTTCTCCAGTGTCCAATACACCATACATAATGGGAACACCATAGTTGAAAGAGTTGTAGATGCAACTCGAAGATTTATTAAGGAAGGGGTATATAAACCCAAGTGTGTCACCTTGGGGTGCCTCAATTCTTTTTGTGAAGAAGAATTATGGAACCTTAAGGACGTGTATTGATTTCATAAAACTGGATAAGGTCACCATAAAGAAAAAATATCCTTTGCCAAGGATTTATGACTTATTTGATCAACTGAAAGGTGAAATAATATTTTCCAATATTGAATTGAGACTAGGATTTCATCAAGTGAGGATAAAGGAAAAATACATCAACAAGAAAAAATTTAGGACAAGACATAGGAATAATAAATTCATGGTAGCACCATTTGGAATATCAAATGTCTAGCTATTTTTATGTGCCTAATGAATGGAGTGTTCAGGGAATACCTGGAAAAGTTTGTAATTGTGTTCCTGAATGATATACTCATCTACTCAAAGATAGAGGAGGATCATGAGCAACATTTAAGAATAATTCTAAAATATTTTAGAGAACATAAATTGTATGCTAAACTAAGTAAGTGCATCTTTTATAAAAAAATGGTTCACTACTTGGGGCATAAAGTTTCTGTAGAAGAGATAGAAGTTGATCATGAGAAGATAAAGTCCATTAGAGGATGGCCATAACCAATAAATTTTATAGAGGTTAGATCATTTATGGGTCTTGTTGGTTATTATTGAATATTCATAAAATGATTCTCAAAGATTGCAATCCCAATCATTGCTTTGCAAAGGAAGAGAGTGAAATTTGAATGGACTCTCAAGTGTGAAGATATATTTCAGTACCTAAAATACATCTTGAAAAGTGTGCCAATATTGAACATTTCATATCTGGATGGATATTTTTTGGTGTGCACTGATGCATGCAAAGGACTTGGTGGAGTCCTCACACAAAAATATCACGTGGTATGCTACGAGTCCCGAAAATTAAAAGAACATGAGAGGAATTATGCTACCCATGAGTTAGAATTAGAAACCATTATTCAAGAATCAAAATTGTGGATGCATTACCTCATGGGGAGGAAATTTGAGCTAAGGATAGACCACTATGGCCTGAAACATTTGATTATATATCCCACATTAAATGCTAGACAAACTAGATGGTTGAAATTTGTTAGCAAATATAAATTTGAAATTAAGCATACAAAAGGCAAGGAAAATCAAGTGGATGATGCACTCAACATGAGGGCACATGCGATGCATATTGAAGCCATCGACATGTATAGGATTGATCTGAAAGATAAAATTATTGAAGCAACAAATTCATATCAACATTATTTGGTAATTAAAAAAAACATTACACTAAGGAAATTTACAACAAAATTTTTAATATACTCACATATAGAGGAAAAATATATGTGTCAAATTATAGTGAGCTAAAAAATACATGGCTGAGGGAAATTCACAATGTGCCATATGCTGGGCACCTAGGATATTAGAAAACAATTGCAGTTGTAAGAATCCAATACTTTTGTCTAGGAATGAAGAAACAAGTGGCTAATTATAGAGCCATATGCCTAGAATGCAAGAAGGTGAAGACCAAACATAGACATTCAGTAGGGCTAATACAACCATTTCCAATTCCCTAACAAAAATGAGAAGTAGTCACAGTGGATTTTATTACTAAGCTTCCTGGAAAACTGAAGCAACATGATTCCATCATGGTGGTGGTGGATAAATTAACTAAGGCAACACATTTTATTCTTGTGAAGACCACACACAAAGCAACAAATATGGCATAAATCTACATGAAAGAAGTTGTATATCTACATGGAGTGCCTAAGTTAATAGTTTCAGATAGAGATCCCAAGTTTACAACCAATTTTTGGAAATGTTTGTTCAAAGGTTTTGGGACAAATTTTAATCTCAGTACAACGTATCACCCAAATTTAGATGGGAAAAAAAATAGGCTAATAAAATAATTAAGGACATGCTCAAAATGTATGTGATGGATCAACCATCAAAGTGGGAAGATTATATTCACTTAGTGGAATTTTATTACAATAATGGGTATCAGGTCTCATTAAAAATGAGTCCATTTGAAAAATTGTATGGCAGGAAGTGTAACACACTAGTGAGTTGGGATAATCCAATAGGCAGAGTAGTTATTGGGCCATATTTGTTGAAGGAAATGGAAGAGTGGATGACAAAGATCAAGCAGAATTTAAAGGCTTCCCAGGACAAGCAAACAATTTATGCAGACAAGAAAAAATATTTCAGATATTTTAAAGTGGGAGAACATGTGTTTTTAAAAGTGAAGGAAAAGAGAAGTTCCCTAAGATTAGGAAGCTTCCCAAAGTTGGCAACAAGATATTATGGACATTTTGAAATCTTAGAAAAGATAGGGCCAATTTCATACATGTTATCATTTCCTACATCTATGAGAGTGCATAATGTATTTAATGTGTCATTATTAAAGAAATATGTTCCTGACCTTAACCACATAATTGTTTGGACTGTGATCTAGGTGGAACATGAAGGGGATTTCCGAGTGGAACTAGTATGAATCTTGAACCAAAAATTCAAAGTGTTTAGGAACAAATCCATATGGATGGTAAAGTTTCAATGGAACTACTATGTCTTGAATATTCTACATGGAAGCATGAAGAAAACATGCGGGAAGAATACCCACAAATGTTTGACAATTTTGAAGAAAATAAAATATAAGAATGCAAGACTCCATTTTGAAAAACTAGAGTTTCAGAACCACATCTTAGAGTCCTAGAAAACCTACGCTGGAGGCCTTGATAAAAGAATGGTACAACCCGATGGAATAAGAGTAGTGAAGGGGGTACATTCCTTGGGTCAGGGGGTTGAGAGGAACATGAGATTTTGGTTGGAATTGCCGCTGGAGTTGTAAAATTGCAAAATTTTATTTCTTAGTTTTATGATGTAAATTTGTGCATGTATACCAACATAGTGTGAACCGAGGAAGACACACAATTTTAGGGGAGGGGGAATATAATGTTCGCACACTACAAGGAGAACACCTTCTTCTAGATATTTTTATAGAACCTCCCCGAAAAATTTATCCCTTAGCTATTTATAGTGGAGGAAGGTAGGCATATGTTTTTGCGAAGTTTTTTTTTTTTTTCGGTTCACCTTTAAGGTTATACACATTGATGCGTACATGAAAAATAAATCATTGGCGCATAAATGTTCTAGTAGCACTGCCATACTTTATAATAAAAATAGATAGTCTGAATAAATCATACCAGTGTCATTGAACATTATGCACCGGTGCACCTAAGTCACCCATGAACACCAATGCAACTAAGTCGACCATGTGCACCAGTGAACCTAAGTCAATCGTTCCCACCAATGATCTTATAAACCATAACACCCTGGTGCTTAACAAATAAAGTGCATCGATAACCGCTACTAGTATAGAATAGTAAAATATTGTCGGTGCTCCTATGTAGACCATCCACATCAGTGCTCCTAATTCAACTGTGTGCACTGGTGCTCTTCCCAATAACAAAGTGCATCGGTGCTCCAAAACATAATGCTCTAGTGCTTCCTAGAACTGTTGTTAATATACAATACTAAAATATTGTTTTTAATTTAATAAGAACTAAAATGCATCATGGTGATTCCCAATGACAAAACACATTGGTGCTCCCCTAATAACAAAACACACTGGTGCTCCCCCAATAACAAACCACACCGGTGCACCCCCAATAACAAAGTGCATTGGTGGTCATGTTATTGTCAACAACACTATCTAGTTTAAAATAAAATTAACTTTTTTAACATGTTCAAAAGTGTGCAATAAACAATAATACGACACTAGTTATTCTATTAATTAATAGAGCACCAATGCTTCTATTAATTAATAGAGCACCGGTTCTTCTATTAATTTATAGAGCAACAATGCTTCTATTAGTATTATTTTGTGAAATAAATTCATAGTTTTTATATCGGATAATTTGTGTCTTTTTTTTATAGAATATGGTTAGTAATGTTGTCCAACAAAGTGTACAAGGAGATGGTAAATAAAATGAACATAATTGTTTCGTAGGAGGATTCATCCCAACAATTATAATGTGCATAAGAGATATGTAATCATTCATTTATTCTTTTATGTACATCATATTTAATTATAGCATGAAATACTAATTTTCAATTATTTTGTTGTAGAAAAGAAAAAAAACGAAACCCATTCAACACATAAGACAAGATGATGAGGAATAAAAAGCTTGATCACAAATTTTGTGAGCACTTAATTTTTTTTATCTTAAAATTTCATCTTTGTTATGATATTTATATTTAAATAATTAATTTACACTCAACCATGGATATCTTCTAATAAGTACTAACATACAAAGAAGAGCCAACCAAAGAATTGATAGACATTGGGTTAAGTATGGGTTGCGATTATATGTTGAAGTATCAAGGTTTAATTGAACAATTTCTGAGTAGCTATGTTTTTTAACTTCCCCTGTTTTATAATTAATGGAACAACAATAAACCTTTATATTAATTATATCAACTGTGCTTTTCCATGGTGTATTAAACATGCAGGAAACAAGGTATGGAGTGTAGCTAACATAAGAGATTTTGAGAGACAACAGGAAGCATGGTTGCAAAGGAATGTGTATTGTTTATGAAACAATCGTCGTTGTGGTACACTTTTTGATTTATGCAATCATGTATATTCTACTCTCTCTCTCTCTCTCTCTCTATATATATATATATATACTTATTACACTTTATTTCTATGTTTGTAGATGGAACGTGAAGAGGTGGAACATGAAAAACAAATCGATCAAGAAAACATTAGGTGAAATAACGGAAGTACAATATCTTCTACAAGTGATGAAGAAATGAGACATGCACGTAGCTCGAGCAATGATAACAATTCAAGAGATGTTGAATGACAATCAATATAATTGAATGTTATTGCAAGTTGTATGTTTTGGAATATTTGTCTGTGAAAATTAGGGATTTTGTTTATTGTACTCGAAATATTGTCCCAATTACATGAGGACATGTTACCAATGAGTGTAACAATTACATATTGGTTGCATTTTGACTATTGTGGACCTTTACATTGTCCCATTTTGTATGATGATGGGTCGATTATTCATATATAATAAAATGGGTTTCTTATTTTATTACATTGTCAAATGTTGTGTTGATGATTAATTAATATATGGATGATTCACATTGTTACACATAATAGAGGTGTAATTCATTGGATAACACATTAATGCAATAACAAAACTGTAAAAATCAATATTATTATAACGAACATTTGATTTTGAGATGATTAATTGAAAATTTGTACAAAACTAATAATTGATTAAAATATATACATATTGTTGCACTACATTATTTTGAACTCACTAAATGATGCATTTTTATGAGTTACACACACTGGTGCTAAAAATTGTGAGAAAACAACGTTGATTTAAATGATATAATGTACAATTATATTTGTATCATTTTAAAATATTTTGATGCACATGATTACAATACGCACCGGTGCATGAATAAACATAAAAATCACTGGTGCTTTTCATTTATGTGTGGGAAGTTGTGCTTCTCATTTATGTGTGTGCACCCTTGCTTCTCATTTATGTGTGAGTTCCAGTCGTTCTCATTTATGTGTGAGCACTGGTGCTCATCATTTATGTGTGCGCACCAGTGCTCATCATTTATGTGTGCGCACCAATGATTCTCATTTATGTATGCACACTGATACAAAGCTTCTCATTTATGTGTGTGCATCGATGTTTCTTATTTATGTGTGATTTCTGATGCTTCTCATTTATCTGTGCACATCGATTCTCATCATTTATGTGCGTGCACCGATGCATCTCATTTATGTATTCACATTGGTACCGATGATTCTCATTTATGTATGTGCACCAGTGCATTTTACAATAAAAACACCAAAAAAAAAACCTCCGCTACAACCTCCACCCACCTAATTTTTTTTAGATATATGGAACATCCTTTAAAACCTCCATAGACAATAGAGGAGGTTGTAGCAGAGGTTTTTTTTGAATTTTTTTTCCAAATTTTGTAACACTAAAAACCTCTGCTAGAAGGTGTTCTCCTTGTAGTGCCACTATAATCCCCATTTTAATTAATGCATAATGTAGATATGAAATTTGGCCACGACCAATCAATGTACTATGTGAACTATGTTTCTAAATTTTAATAATAAAATATGATGTCAGTTGTTGGGGGATATGGATATAGACCGGGGATGAATTAATCCATAAGAGATGGGAGGGTCTAAGAGGATGTCTAATAGAGGAGTCCAAGGGGGAATTACCCATGTCTATTAATTCAACCCACTTCCTAAAATTACTATTGGTATATGAACCTTCTAATTTTTTATTACGTGTCCCCAAATCCAATCATTGAATACATGTAAGAGAGTGGGTGTAAGAAGTCACATTCCATAGTTATTGGGAGCATGGGGGCTGAGTTGAATCAGCTTGGGGAAGTGTGTAAGTTAAGTAAGCAAGAAAATAGAGAAAAAATCAAATGGAAAGTGACAATAGTTTTAGACAGTGAATGTTTTTTCATGAACAACAAGCAGAGAAAAAAAAAAGAAGAGCTTGGAGATGGAGAAACCATGGAGGGAGAATTCTGGAGTGTATTTGGAGCCGAAGAATAAAGAGCTATGTTGTTAGGCTTGAAGAGTGATCTCCTATGTGAGTTTCACTATAACAACACGTGGTTGTTGTTGTTTTACTGGTAGTTTTCATAGTAGTGAGATCCCTTGAGTTTCCCAATAGAGAGATTCATGGTTACCCGTGTTAGAGAGACCCTAATAAATTAATGGAACACATGATGGAATGATAACATTGAAGGGGTACATTCCTTGGGTTGGGCAGGTCGAGAGGAAGAGGGTTGGTGGACAATCAGGATAGTTGTAGGAGAATACTAGTGGGTTGTAAGATTTTCCGAGCTGTGAGTGGATAGTGAGTGACCATCCTATTTTGTGGATTTCTATCCCCAAATTGGGGGTGACTTGTTGTTGATATCTGGAACAAGTCTATGGTTGGGTGGAATTTTTCAGCCCAAGCAGTTGGTTGCACAACCATTTGTAAACGATAAGTGTTTTATCTTGTCTCTGTGTTGCATTATGAGTTTAATTGTTGTGTATTAACTCTGTGTTTGAGAAAAAATTATATGCTACAATGTTGAGTTATTTAAATTGCATTCATGTCATTTTTATCATGTTGTAGATGCATTCGATTAATGATATTAGACAATAGTTAAATCTATGTGTGTAATTCATAGATGGTAATCTACAAGAAATTTAGTTAGTAGAAAAAATTTCATTATTATGTGTTTTCCGCATAGTAATGATCCTCAATTATGCTAGGGGTCATTACATGACATGTGTTATTCATCCATAGGAAAATTCGAGTATAATTTTATTTCCTTGAAGCTCTTGCCATAATTTTTTTCTCAAGTTGTGAATTTTCTTTTATTTCCAAGCAAGCTACCCTTAATGTTATCTTGATCTCTTGACCCTCTATCACTACAAATCACCATCAACATTAATGTTGATACTCAACATTAAGGATTGATGTTATTTCTATTTACATACACAAATGATGATACTTCCAAGCTTTTGGTTTTGATAAGAGGAGACATGCATGATTGCCATGCAAGTTAATATAATATATCTAACCCTTTCCCAACCTTTATGTGTGGTTTTCTTCATCTTTCTCAATTTATTTGGAAATGATGATGACTATGATGTAATATGAATCCTTGGCTAAAATGACGCATGCCATAATGAATACATATTTGAGAATCCAAGTATCCAAAAGTGAGCTTCTCCTACAATTATTAGTAACAAATAGAAAGAATGTTGTTTCCCAAGAACCCAATGGGTTGAGTGACATAAAGGAGCATCTATTAGTTTTCANATTTTATTTCCTTGAAGCTCTTGCCATAATTTTTTTCTCAAGTTGTGAATTTTCTTTTATTTCCAAGCAAGCTACCCTTAATGTTATCTTGATCTCTTGACCCTCTATCACTACAAATCACCATCAACATTAATGTTGATACTCAACATTAAGGATTGATGTTATTTCTATTTACATACACAAATGATGATACTTCCAAGCTTTTGGTTTTGATAAGAGGAGACATGCATGATTGCCATGCAAGTTAATATAATATATCTAACCCTTTCCCAACCTTTATGTGTGGTTTTCTTCATCTTTCTCAATTTATTTGGAAATGATGATGACTATGATGTAATATGAATCCTTGGCTAAAATGACGCATGCCATAATGAATACATATTTGAGAATCCAAGTATCCAAAAGTGAGCTTCTCCTACAATTATTAGTAACAAATAGAAAGAATGTTGTTTCCCAAGAACCCAATGGGTTGAGTGACATAAAGGAGCATCTATTAGTTTTCAGCTTTATGGTAAAGTGTAGGTTGAAGTTTTTCAAGCATTTTTTAGCAAGGTGATACATGGAAAAACTGTACAATCTATGATCTATAGTTCCCAGGAATAGGCAGTGCAATTGGTGGAGGTTTATATACTAATACAATAAGAGGATTTAGATTTATAACTAGAACATTGTAGAACATGTATGTCACTTAATATTTTTCATTTATTCTTGAAATGTACATGTATATGAATGTAATATTTTCTTGAATATACGTCATTAACAACAAATGCGTAGATAGAATACCACTTCATCCATCGACAAATAAATTACAATGATTTATAACCTATATTTAGATCTGTGCTTGTAATGTAGTTTGAATAGTGTTTAGATGATTAATGTGCATATAATTATTATTTTCCATACAATCTTGATGTAGATGAATTTTGATTACTATAAAGATATGTAGTGGGATACACATATACTATAATAATTTGATTTTTATATTGAACTTATGCTTATACTAAGAGGGGGGGGGGTGAATCAATATAAGATACTTTTTAATCTATTTAACCATTCATCAATCGTTCATTAGATGAGAAACAATAATCACATATAAATCAAATCACAATGCACAAATCTTAAGATGGAAATCCAATCAAGAGAAAACCATGAACTTATATTTATAAACTCTTGTAGGCACCAACCTACTATTATAAATATTGTAGGCACCAAATTACTAGAGACACTAATCTACTTAACTAAGCACCAAATCAACAAGATGTAGGCACCAACCTACTAGATACACCAATCTCCTCAACTGAGAACCAACTCAACAACACCTATAGGCACCAACCTACTGTTACAATATTTGCAGAGACCAACCTACTAGAGACACAAATCCCCTCACCTAAGAACCAACTCAATAAGACATGTATATACACCAATACAATATCCTCAAAGTACTTATGACTTCACCTGCATGCTTCATTCAACAAAAAATCCTTCAAACCCTAGTCACATGTAGCCTTCATTCCCTAATGAGCTTCATAACATCATTCCAAAAATATGATCTCATACTACAACATCACAACCTCAAAAAAATTCACATTGCAACATCGTAACCTCAAAAAAATGCACATTGCAACATCATCTACCTTCAGTCCTTCATAGCACACCTTAAGAACACGAAAATCCCAAGAAAAACCCCTCAGACTTCTCTTGCACACCTTTAGATCCCAAAAAGACACTCTAGCTCCTTTAGCGCACCTCAGATCACTTCTATGCACCTAAAACTTGATCTCTTTCTTGGTTTCACTAAAACTATGCACATCTATCATGTATTTATAGTATTTCTATCCTCACTTTCAGGGCCGACCTGTAAAGACTAGCTAAATTGACCCAAATTTTCTGGTTAGGTTGTCGGATAGAAGAAATCATATCTCCTAATTGATAGAGAGTTATAGGGAATGCCATATACTATTGGAAAGGTCTTGAAATAATATTTCCAACCATATAGCGTATGCTCCCATTTGAACTAGGTATCTAGGGTAAAAATGCCTTCAAATATAGGGTATCCAAATTGAGCATCAATAATCCAAAAACAATTTTTCAATAATCTCCATCTTGCAATATTTATCTTGGACATCTATAGTCTACCCTTGTCTTTGACACCAATGAAAAAAATATTTCTAAAAATCCCCCCCCTTTTTCATGGACGGCAACCCTTAGTCAATTCTGATACTCCCCCTATCTACAACTTTCCTTTCATTTGAAAATCTTCATTTGTATGCAACTTCTCCCCCTTTGACATCAATAGAAAATGGATTCCCCCTCTGAGATTGTGCTTATCTTTACTCTACAACAAGTTATTTTTCAAGAAATAATTCTCAAATGAAATCTTCTCATCCTGCATTTCATCCTTTAGTTTGCAAACCATTATGTAGTTTTGATATCTAATTTCTCACTTGTTGACAATTGATCATTATCTAGTCTGTCTCTGCTACAAGTATCCAACACTGATCCTTCTATTTGATTGTTTTTATTGAACAATCCTTCCACTCCAAATACATGAAATTGGTATTCTGAACGGAGTGAAGCTTTAGTTTTGACTTTATTTGAATTTGTTTCTACCTCCACATTCCTTTCTGACAAGGACTAATTAGATGACTTGTCTAGTCCAAAAGAGTACTGTAAACTTGAATTTCCATATTCATAAGGAGATGTCTCAGCGTTACCTTTTCTTGAAATGCGGTGTACATGTTTCGAGTGAGAATCAAAATAGTGAATATCCCTACCATCTTCATCTAGCTTATCTCATCCTTTCCAATAACAAACAATTTCATCTCTCCCTCTTTCTTTCTTTTGCTTCCTTTTCCAAAACTTTGAGTATTCTTCTTTATGTTTGGAAATAACATATCCTTCCTTTTTCTATTTAGGAGATTTTTTTATGTTTCTTCTATAGTCACGTGCTATGTGCCCATAGTTTTTGCACTTTATAACATTCAATATTGTAATCAAGTAGAGGAGAAAATGAATTGTAGTTTATGTTAGCAAACCCATGAGAACTTGTAGTTTTGTTGCTCACATAATCATCCTTTTAGGTTTTGTAAGGACCTCTATTTTTGTTTCTCAC
>SNQJ01S0042183.1:18685-51015 GCA_010110895.2 Picea sitchensis | reverse complement strand
ATAGGGAAGACTCTCATACCATGTGTGTGGATGAATGTAATTGTACATGCCCAAAATTTGCACGATCATCCTGTTGACGACATTTGTTTGTCCATCCGTTTGGGGGTGGAAGGTTGTGGATTTGGTGAGCTTAGTGTCTAGTCATGACCAAAGGCTCGACTAGAATGTTTTGAGGTACCGACTATCCCGATCAAACAAAATGGTTTTTAGTATCCCAAAATGTACCCACACTCGTTCAAAGAAGAGATTTATAGTGGCCTATGTTGTGATGCTCTTCTTGTAGGCGACGGAAATCGCCATCTTGGAAAATCGATCACCAAACAAGAAAACACAGTCATTTCCCTGCTTGGTTGAAGGAAGGTCTAATATGTAGTTCATCGACATGGATTCCTAGAGAATGTAAGGACTAGGCATAGAGGTTTGCATGCCCTATTTCGTGATGGTTGGTTTGGTAATGGCACAGGTCGTGCATGATCTGATATACTTGCTAACATCATGTTGAAGTTTGGCCAGTAGAAATGTTATTGCAACAATACCACCATATTCTCTATGCCAAAGTGTCCTACCACCCGACTATAGTGAGATTCTAAAATTAGCTTTTTGTGATTTCTTTATGGAACATAGAGATGCCCAGACGACACAATAACATGTCCTGCAGATGAAATACAATGACAATTATGTTTGTTCCCAACATATGGTAGGTAGTGGTGAAGTCGGGATCTTTCTCATAGAGTTGGGGACATCTTGAGGTCTCATGTCCATAGGAGTGTGGCACCGAGATTAGTGTGAAAATTGGAGCTCGTTTGAGGTAGTCAGTGACACAATTGGTGCTCCTTGTCTTATACTTGATGTTGAGATGGAACTGTTGCAACTATGTGGACCACTTCTGATGGCAGTTATTATGCAATTTTATTTGTGTCTACATGAACTGCAAAGGCTTATGATCAGTGTGTATGATTGTCTCCATCCTAAGAATGTAATGCCTCCAATAGCGGTAGGCTTGTATAATGGAGTACATCTCTTTTTCGTAACTTGGGTACTTACAAACCATATTTGATAGAGTCTCACTATGATAGGTCATGGTATGTCCATGTTGAGTGATAACTACACCCACAACACAGTCTAAAGCATATATCTCAAACTCAAATGACTGTTGTAAGTCGGTTAATGAGATCACCATGGATGAACACAAGCGTTGCTTCAAATCATCTAACACTTTCTATTGTGACAAAATCCACACAAATTTTTCCTTTCCACCGACCCTGGTCACTTGGATAAGGGCCCATGCAATGTGGGGGAATCCCAACATGAACCTGTGATAGAAATTGGTAAGGCGTAAGAAGATCCATAGCTCAGTGAGTGTGGTCAGGGCTGGCCAACCATTGATGACCTAGATTTTGGATGGATTGACATGCACCCCATGCTCATTAATAATTTATCCTAGGTACTAGACCATGTTCATTTCTAAGGAGAATTTTTCCAAATTTGCATATAGTTGGTGTTGTCGCAGAGTGTCCAGATCCTGTTGAATGTGATCAAGTGTTTTCCCAATTCTTGTTGAAAGGATTTCATCCAAATACACTATCACAAAGCAATTAATGAAAGGCCAGAAGATATTACCCATCATCCTAATGAAAGTTGTTGGGGAATTTTTCAAGACAAAGGGCATGACCAACCATTCAAAAAAACCTTCTTTGGACTTGAAGGTAGTCTTGCATACATCAATATGCTCTATGGGAACTTAGTGGTAGCT
Source organism: Picea sitchensis (assembly GCA_010110895.2). Taxonomy (NCBI): domain Eukaryota; kingdom Viridiplantae; phylum Streptophyta; class Pinopsida; order Pinales; family Pinaceae; genus Picea; species Picea sitchensis. Next base: position 49,262 of record SNQJ01S0042183.1, on the reverse strand, counting down.
GAACTTTAGATAAATCTTACTAAAGTATTTGCCCCCCTTGAGATGGTCAAGGAAATCGTCAATTCGGGGAATTAGGTATCGGTTCCTGACCATGATTTAATCTAGGGCCCGATAATCAATATAGATTTTCCATGACCCATCTTTCTTCTGCACAAATACGATTAGGATTCCACAAGGTGACGAGCTTGGGAGGATGTGCCCATTTTCTAATAGCTCTTAGATCTAACACTTGATTTCCTCATTTTATAACAGAGAACAATGATAGACTTTCCCATTCGGTAGCAGTCCACTGGGGATAAGATCGATTGAGTTCTTGACTTGACAGTGCAGAGGTACCCCAATGGGCGAGGAGAATATGTCTTTGTATTCTTCCACAACCTTATCCACTTGATTCTATTGCATGGAGAGACTTGTCGCAGATTCTATGGATGTGTCTACCACCTTCTACTTACTCTGAGCATGAATTATGAATAAGACAAACTTCCCAGTCTGAGATATCACCTTCCTTCATTTCTTGGAAAAGATCAAGGAAATTTCGGTAGATGGGACCACCTCTAATATCCTGTATAATCTCTTGTAAAAATTAATAATAACACTACGAGGCCTAGACTCATATACAACATGATGTTTCCATAAATAAGGTTGGCCCAAAACAACATCATAAAATTGAAAGGGGGGCGACACACAATAAATGATCTTTGAAGGGCTTAATTCCATAGGCCACATGACATTGTTGGATGATGCAAAGATTGCTCCTTTGGTAGAGCCACCTAATGGTGTATGATTGCGGGTGTGGTAATGTCGGAAAAGCCAACCGCTTGACAACCTCTGCTGAGATGAGGTTCTTATGTCTATTTCTATTAATAATGATGTGTAGTGGAGTAACCTTCACCCACATTTTTTAATAAGAGAGGCACTCACCTTCCTCTGGTTCATCAAGTTCATCGATCTAGACCTTTGTGGTAGTAAGCAATGGTGGCATTAGATTATACATCAATAATTTGTCTCCCTTTTTCTAGTTCTGAATTTGAGTTGAAGCCTACATCTGATTCACAGGATTTCACCTTGGCCACCAATGACTATTTTGAGAAACAATGAACGGTGTTATTCTAGGGGATATTATGGAACTCACACCATTTCCCAGTGTCTTTCTTTGTCTTCCCATTGTCCTTCTTTATTTTTGGTTTTGACTGGTTGTCCTAAGGCTACCCATCCCTGCTATGCCCTTTGTTCTATAGGTTTGGGTTACCTTTTCCCTGCTTCTGTTGTGAGGGGTTTCCAGACCCAAACTGTCATGTTTATATTTAAAATTCTGCTCGATTTTTACAACATATCGATAAGCCATGCCCAAGGACGAAATTTCCAAACACTCCATTTCTGTCTAGATGTATCTATGTAGACCATCATAGTATTTGAGCACCATATGTCACTCAGATTCTTTGATACCCAACTTGGTGCGCAAGGTGTGGAATACATTGGTAAACTATGGCACTGTTTGGTCCCTTTCCTTCCTCTGTGTGGTTTATCTTGTATATAAGTCATCATAAATTCCAACATGGTAGAATTGTTCCTTAATAACATCAACCCCAAATGGGTACAACTACAATCAATGTAGATCCATCTATTTCCTTTTTTCTCATAGAAATTCTCCCACCAATCTTTGACATGGGGGATGACCCCGCAGAGTGCAACTGTAATATTTTATCTATCAAAAAAGTTGTGGACACAAAATACCCTTCTAGAAGGTTTAACCATTTATCTACAGCCTTCCCATATATTTGACCTTCGAATATAGGAATATAAAAATTGATATGTACCTTGAAGGGGGTGGTGCCTCTGTTTGAGGTAGATGTGTCACTTGTTAGCAACCGTTGAAGGATTTGTGCAAAGTTATCCATCATCTTTTTCCTCTGTCGCTTAAGGTATTCCTAGAGAAACATTTTGAAAGGATATCTTGTCCCATCGTCTTTCTTTTCTCCCTCCATGAAAAGTTTCTTGAGCATGTGAGAGTATCTTTCCTCAAGAGAAACAAGCTCGAGACCGAAATCTCTATACCCTGACATCGTTGGGGACATGCACTAAAAAATGACAAGGAGCAAACCACTCTAATATGACTAATCCATATTTATGAACAAAACGAAATAAAAACATAGATCTATAGTATTAACACAGAGACATAGTGAATAATAATAGAGATACAATAAAACTTGAATTCTATTAAATAAGAAATATGTTGAAACTGTAAAATGCAGACTGAAACAAGCTTGCTAGAATTGTGGTAGCTTATCTTTGAGAAGAGATGTGACAAATGTGCTTATTCGCAATAAGATGAGTACAATGAGGCTCCAAAATCCTTTTACATCCAAAATGAGTTCCAAAATCCTAAACATCCAAAAACCTAACCCTAGGAGATGAAGCACCAAAATTCATGTGGGCCCCATTGGGGTAAGTTGGTACATCAACTTCCCGAGGTCATAACTTTTTCATACAATCTTCGTTTTAGGTGCACGATAGCCTGTTGGAAAGGTCTATCTGAGGAATAAACATTATGTCGTCACAATCTAATGTTTTGTATAATGTGATTGTGGCGTGCCCAAAAAACTCTCTTTATGGCCTCAAAATGGCCCCAAAAGTTCACGACCCAAAAATCTAGGAAAGTAACTACCAAAACGAAAATTAAAACTACCAAGATGAAATATGTGTGTGAGCCAAATGGAATAGGTGGGTGGACACCAATATCCACCTAGATAAGTCTTTTAGGGGAAAACCTCCCAGTACAACATATATGAATGCACAAAACAAGATGATTATTCATATGACTCTCCTTGATATATAGAGAAGGTTAAGATAGTTTGAAGACGTCTACAATAATAATTCAACTTAAATATATAATAATATTGACAATTAATTAGGGTTGGGACCATAACATTACCCTTTCATTCAAACAAGGTTTTCCCTCAAGAATGATCCACTATAAAATGAATCTATATGATTCACAAATCTTCCAAGTCACATCCTCTATGACCAACTTCTTCCACTTGATAAGATACTTATTAATTTCTCTAGTTTTTAGTTTCTTAATATTTGTTTCAATGTCCTTTCTAGGTTATAGTATGATTTTTCTCTCTTCATCGATCTCTAGAAGAATAGTTTAAGCTGATATCTTATCAGTGATTATCATACCCAAATAGAAAGCATGGAAGATCAAAATGGACACGTGAATGAGGTAACTCCAACCTATAAGCCATACTATCGATCCCCTACAACACAAATAGGGAGGACTGATTCCATGAAGCTAGGTAACAATTTTTGGTAGGTGAGAGGGTGAAATAGTAGATTTTCCAACCTTCAATCAAACTATTTTAATTTTCTTGATTGAGGTATTGATAGCTCAATCAACCACTTAAATAATCCATCGATCAAGGGTTCTTAATGGATAGAACAACCCCTTTATTGACGTGCATGTACGAGTTAAGAAAACCCTAGATCAAGTTATAGATATGGAATGAGAGTTAGGACCAACTGCGCTATAGAGCTAGATCAATCTCTATAGCTCGATCAATGTCCTTTTTTTCATAAAAACAAACAAGATATAGTCATGAGGCATTTATTTCTATTTGCAATAAATATACATAGGAACCTCAACCTAAGTATTATCTCAATCGAGCTACTTTTCTTAACATACAAAGACCTCAAACGATGGTTTAACTAATTCTCAGTCAAGGAATTTTGAAAATGCATATTAGGCACTCAATGGAGCTCTATAATAACCCTTGAGTGACCTAAATTTATCAATCAAGGGTTTAAAATACTGAAATGCACCCCCGTTACCACAATGATTTTTTGTACTTTAACTTCTATGGGTGAAACCCCTTCATTACTTTCATCTTAAATAGAAGATCCATTTCCACGGGATTCCTCAGTGAATCCTCTATCCAATGGTGTATCATTTTCACACTTTCCATTTCATGTTATATTTTTAATTTCTTTTCCTTTAAAATTTGTTATTTTTTCCATGGTTTCAAAGGTGTTCAAAGAAAAATTGGTAGCATAAAGACTATACAACCAAAAAATTACTAAAAATATGCGGGATCCGGGTGGATATTTACTCTTCGAAAAGGTACTTTTGTTTCTTCAATTTATATTAACATTAGGGACAAAGTTGACATGAAGACAAAGGTGTATAAAATGAGATTGAAATGCTAATTTTTTGGCCTTGAAAAATAATCAAAATATAATTTTACAAAAAAAAAAGTGGCATCTAATATGTGTTGTGTAATGTTCCTCATATATTTTGTTCACGTTAATATTTTTTGCAAAAAAATCATTACAAAGACAACTCAATTTCCTCCCAATTATTTTTTACTACACATCAAAATTAAGAAGGTATATATAAGTTTTCAAGTTTCAATTTTAAAATTTTGTAAATTGTCAAATTTTCATAGCCACATTTCACTAAAAAGTGTTATACATTTTCATGAATTCATCTAGAATGTACTACTTTAATGATAATTTTTTGTGTTTCTTTTTTTACTGGAGGAAAATTTGTTTGCATGATTACTTTAACTTTCAAAGTCACAAGTTCAATTCTCAGAAGTACCAAATCCTCCATTTGAAAGTGCATTTTGTTGTGATGTTAATATGCTTGTTATTTCACCTTGCTTTGTGCTATAGTCGTGTTTAGCCATGTTGTCCTTTAATACATGGAAAACCTCTTATTGGTGTTGGGTGCAATTCCTTGGGAGCTCCAACCTAACATTTCCTCTAAAAAATGATGTGAAGAGTGTAAGTTGATATCCATAGAGTATTATAAATGAGAACATTTTAGATGAAGTATGAAAAGAATTGTTGTACCATATTCTCCTAAAAGTAACTACTTTAACTTTATAAAATATAAGAAATATAATCTTTAAAAAATGTGTTCACAATTTTATTTTCCATTAAATTAAAACTGATAACAAACATAATAAATCAATTAAATATAAATTAATAAAAACAACTATCACTTACAAGATTATTGGAATGTCCCTCACTTACTAATGAAAACATTATCAACTATTGGATATAATGTTGGNTATTTTCCATTAAATTAAAACTGATAACAAACATAATAAATCAATTAAATATAAATTAATAAAAACAACTATCACTTACAAGATTATTGGAATGTCCCTCACTTACTAATGAAAACATTATCAACTATTGGATATAATGTTGGGTTATAATGACTCCCAATAAATTAGATCACTCCAACCAATTACCCATTAAAATGGTTGGAAAAAAAACAACAAAAAACTAACCAAATAATAAACCCTAATATTCCTTCCAAAAAAACTGTGAGTGAAATTTCAAATACATAGGATACCTTTTTTAATGATTCCTTCCCCCAAAAAAAAAACTGTGAGTGAAAGTTCAAATACATAGGATACCTTTTTTAATGATGTGACTTGATGAAAGAAGAGAGACTTGTCAAAATCATGTCTTCTTATGGACTAGCGGTGTCCTCTTCTCTATTGAAATACATAGAACCAATGTAGAACCAACCCTGTCAATGGAATAATAAAAAGTCCACCAAAACATGAAAATAAGGAAAACTCACAAGTCTTCATTCTTAAATCTAATAAGATTAAATTTAAATAAAATTATTGTTAAATTAAATAAAATTACTGTTAAATTTGATAAAGATTATATCTAATAAACTATGTTGTTATTTTTTTCAAAGAAGCCAACGGAGAAACTTGGATGCGAAAGTATTAATGGCCGCCAACTATCATTGTATTTTTGTCACGCTGTAAATGTTTAATTTTTTTAATTGTGCGAGTGTTAGTTATATTTTCGTTCGTTTTATGTCACTGCGGAGAAAGTGATATTTGTTTGAGTTATTTAGAAATAAACAGGAATCCTGTCACTTTGTTTCTCACTACGAATCCTGACACTTTGTTTCTCACTACGGACGTCGCCCGAAGAAAGAAAAAACTAATCTGCACACGTTTTGGTTAACCGATAGCTTTAATGCCTTGCATGTTTTGTACCATGCCGGCACGCTGATATACGCTCCTTCCCAAACAAGGACGTTGGTTGTTCATTTCATACAGACATACCTGGAAGGGAAAGACTTGAATTACAAGCACATGATATTTAATTCCTAGCCTGAAGGTAATAATAGTAAACTGCTAGTTCATATTATATTCCTGGATTTTGGGCATGGAAGTTTAACTGGATTTTATAGTGATTTGTAGACTGATTACCTGTATCATTCATTTCCTCCTTTCAGATGGAGCACTCTCAGCTATAGTTTCTATTAATTTGATGGGTAATGGTCCTCTAACGAACTTACTGTCAAAACAACAAAAGGAAAGTGAAACCACAGTACCACTCTCTGCATTCCTCTCTACATTTATAGTGGCCGTTGATTACATTTTTCTGTTGCTGCACATCTCTGACTTATCTAGTTTTGGCAGTGTGTACATGACGATATCTAGAATAGCTAGGTCGCAGACTGCCAATCTCTGTTCATTCCTTACCTACTAAATATTAACAGTTCTTATGAGGGTCTGATAATCAATCCAATTAAACCATACTATCACAAATCCTGTGCAAGAAGACACCCAATAAAACCTAATTAGGGCAAGGCTTATGCAAACAAAGTTTTCAGATTCTGGTAAATAAAATATGCCTCCTAAAGCTCAACCAGATGAGCAGGCTTATGAAAACAAAATTGCTCGTACCTTTCGGTAAAACCGCCGACTTACTCATCTGTTATGTGATTCCTCTCAGAAAGCCCAGCGATCGCAGATATATAGACATCTAGTGTGCGTTTAGACCTTTTATAGATATTAAGTATGGTTGGTCGAGAATGTCGAACCCTTGTCCTTCTTCTCTGCTCTCGACTCTCAATGGTTTTGCGTGTACGTGAGAGGGAACTAAAACGCTAGCTCTGAATCAATGTGATGGACTTCTTGCTCTCTGATTATGGGAAATAAGAGAGGTTCGTGGAGACCTGAGGAGGATCTTTGCCTCAGAAATTACATCGAAGCTCACGGAGAAGGCAGGTGGACAACTCTTCCAAGGAAAGCAGGTTTGTGCCCACTTCACTACAAAGTAGAAAAACTATCTCTGACATGATAGGGTTCTTGATCTACTGGAATGTTTCTCATTGCTTGTGAGTATCAGTGTTTTGCAGCATATAATTTTTCATATATAATGATTTTTATGTCAATGTAGCATTTATAGTGAAGTGGTGTCTCCAATAATATGGAGCATTGCTGGGTGATTAAGCTTATTGACCTGGTTTTTACAAATCCCCACCCGTTTTATTAACCTCTTTACAAATCGCAGCTGAAAATTTGAATTTCTCTGTTTTTTTTCAATATAGTTGTAAACAATTTTTTTATATAGCTTATAAACACAGTTGCACTGGAATTGCTTCAGGCATTTCCAACATCTATGAAACTGGTTTTCTAAGTTTTGGGAAGTTGGAAACTGATATCAAAAGTTTTCAATTGGGTGGAAACTGTTTTGAGAATTTGAGAGTTTTTTGAAAACTTCAACATAAAGGAAATGAAAATTTGGAAACTAGTTTTCCAAATAAAGAATTTTATATTAAAATTATATTAAATTAAAATGTAAATATTTTTATTTCATTATTACAAATACATAATTTATTACAAATGTTTCCATTATATTTATTCAAAATATCACTATAAAACAAAGAATAAACTACAGTTCTATATTATTTCAAAAATTAGTTACCTAAAAAAAGTTAATAATACTCACTTTATAACTGTGGATATGAAAAACTTTTAATACATGAATTTTTCTTTCAAACATGAAAATCTAATAAATCAATGGCTTGTCCATGGAAAATCAATACCCTATCCATGACAAACATTTGCTCCCATACTATAAATTTTGAAAAAACTTCTACTGATTCCAACAAACACTAGTATCCACCTTCCCACATTTCAAAAACTCATACAACATTGCTTATAAACAATTTTTATAATAAATTTGTTATATATTATATCTATTTTTTATATTTTGATTTTTACTTATATTTTACTAACAACAATATTACTATTTTTAAACATTAGTTTTTTTTAAATTCACAAACATATTAACATATCTATTACACTGTATTGTAATTACACCTATTTCCTCTATATGCAACAATAATCCCATTAGCCTATTTTCTTCAGATATCTTCTACCACTATAAATCTTATATCCTAACCTCTGCCTCTTTTACTTCTCTAACATCCTAACCTCTGGCTCTTTTACTTCTCTAATATCCTAACCTCTTGCTCTTTTACTTCTCTAATTACTTCCCCTGCACAGGCCTGCTAAGAAGCGGGAAGAGCTGCAGATTACGTTGGATGAATTATCTTCGACCAGATGTGAAACGCGGGCACATTCTACCCGATGAGGAAGATTTAATCCTCAGGTTGCATCGTCTTCTCGGAAACAGGTATTGTTTATCAACATATACATTTTGTATATTTATAAAACGAATATTTGTAAAGATCGATGTGGAATAGAAAATATGGATCCTTTTCATTAGATTTCTAGGGTTTCGCTTATCCGATTGCTCTGCAGGTGGTCTTTAATTGCTGGACGTATGCCGGGCAGGACAGACAATGATATCAAGAATTACTGGAATACCCACCTCAGAAAAAAGCTGATCAGGCGGGGTATTGACCCCCGCACACACAGGCCCATGGTCGAAACCCAGGACGTCCTGTGCTCGAATCCCGGGGATACAGAAACCAGCGAAGACACCGAACTGGAAAATAATAATAAAAGGCTTGGAAACACTGTGGACAGTAGAGCTGACCTTGAAGAGGTGGCATCAAAAGTAGCAATCGCATCCCATTGCAACGAAGATGATCCGGCAACGATTCCTGATCCAGTCACGCCATTCAGCGATCCATCCCTTATTACTCCGACTGCAGCTCCGGGGGATTTTAGTTCAGATATCTCCCATTTACTTGTGGATTCATTTGTTGATGAGGAGTTTCATTTCCGAAAACCTGCTGAACATATTTCCGTAGAACAGAATGTACATCTTATATGGCCATCAACTCGGCTTGAAGCTGCAAACTTTTCTGATGACTTGTGGTCCATCCCGTCTCTAAGTTCACAATACCGTCGCTTTGGTTAACAGGAACCTTCGATATTATATATTTGTACTATTTGCTTTCCCATTTCCGCTTATAATATTTATAGACGCACGAAAATCCCAGTGAATCTTAAGACTGCGATAATATCTGTTATAAAAGCCAAGGCAGCTTTGCAATTTGTTGTTTGATTGTGAAGTTATAAAGGTTTATGTGCTCATGTCTAGCTTGATGTATTCATGTCTAACTTTGATGTATTCGTTCCAAAAGCAGGAACTTGTCATTGAAAGAAGATTGGGGGAGGAGTGATGTATTCGTTCCAAAAGCAGGAACTTGTCATTGAAAGAAGATAGGGGGAGGAGTTGTCAATTACCAGAGTTATAATGTGGAATTGATGTTAGAACAAATGATCAGGCAGGGTTTGTAAGGATAAATGTATAAATTATCAATTGGCACATTTGAAATGAGCAGAAAAGTTGCTTAATCTTTTTTTAAATGTTTTAAGATTATAGTTGTATATGTAAATCAAAATTAAAAATTAAAATAATTACAAAACACTCAAAACATGTACAAATTATAACTTATATATAAGTAAAAGAGAAGTGACAAGCTGATAAGGGTTATTCTATGTTTTTAAAAGTTGAAGTAAAATTGGACATATTGAAGTGTTGATAATTACTGAAAATGCCACATTATAGATTGAAGTTTTTTAAACCTTTATCATTTAAAAAAGAATAAGTATTTTAAGTTAAACTTATAAATAAAAAGCTCTCTCAATGGGGTGTCACCAAGCATATCATGCCCTCCGAAAGGTGAGAGGACACCTAGACTCAATCCACTCAGAGTCTTGCCACCACACATGGCTCTCCCGCCCTCCAATGCCAGCATGTAACACCATGCATTCAATTCTCAGAGTTGCGTACCCCCATTATCTCCCTCGCATAGCTCTAGTTATGGCGATGGTGCTTCAAGAAGAAGAAGAAGAAGTTAATGTGATGGGTTGGCCTCCCAACCAGTGCCATTGCAAGCTCAGGCTCCATGGGTTTTATTTCGCGCCTGTGGTTTCTTCTACCCATTCTCACACCCTGCCCCTAGCTCCTCGCAATCTCAACTATGGTTTTCTCCATCTTTGGTTTGTGTCCATCCCTCCTCTCCTTTTTTTCTTCCCGGTGCCAAGGAAAAGAGAAAAATCTAACGAGGGGTGATGTGGTATAACTCGCGGGGGTGAGGACGACAAGTTACTCAGAACTTGCCTCAGACTCCAAACCGTGCCTCCACTTCGGATCTCCCTCCTCTATCCTCCCCGTGGGCATGCAGAGTGTAGTGGTTTGATAGCATGGGAAATTCCCTCGGCTTTGCACCTAAGCTCGGCCTGGAACCACCGCCCATACACCAGCCTCCCTCTTGCATGCCCTCTCCGCCCGCTCTCCCCAACCCAACCACCCCCCTCACTTCTTCCTCCTCCCCTCTCCCTTCTTTCGCCTCCCCACACTCTTCTTTTGACATTCCACCACCTCTTTCACCTCCTCTTCTACCCCCGTCGTCTTATGCCCAGTGCGACGGGTTTATGAAGATGCACAATTCTCTTGACATCACCCAAAACTCAGTCTTTGAAGTCAAGCGCGACATGGCAGAATTGTTGAACAGAGATGAACGTTGGGAGCGTCGTGCGGAGCATTTGGAGACTCTCTTATGCACTCTCTTGCACACCACTTTGGACACAGAGACTCTAGCCACGTACATCGTGAATGATCCTTAGAAGGAACGGAAGCGAGCCCAAGATCCAGAGGAATTCGACATTCACATGTTTTCTTCATTTTTTTATGTCTTTAGATGGTTTATTTCTCTGGGTTCTAGCCCTGTGAGGCACCTTAGTTTCTAGACTCAGTACAACAATTTTTCATAGGACATTTTTCTCTCCTTTTACTGCAATTGTGAACTGTTTGGACATTTGTGAACTGTATGGACATGTGGCAACATTGGTTTCCCATCTAGGAGATGCTCCCTTTATCTCACATTTTACCTTGACACCTGTAATGTTTTGACTCCAAAAGATTTTAATATATATCTCTAACTTACAAAAACTAAAAAAAAAAACAGTTAAGATTAATTTGATTTATTTTATTATTAAATTGATATATTTTAATGCTAAGAAAAAACTTCCAAAAGAATCATGGTGATGCATTGTGATTATAGAATCAAACATTTTGTGATATATATTGCATGTAAGGCTGAAATAGTAAATTATCACCAAGTTACACTAGAAAAAGGGTTTTGAAAAGGTAGATTTTTTTTTTTAAATGGTAGTTAAATTTATATTATATCAATATAATTAATATAAATTATAAAACCTTAAAAAGAATGCGGAGAATTGAAATTATACTATAGTAAAATCCAATAAGATATAAAATTGTCTTTCCTACTTAAATTGTTACAATTGTGGCTTCCACCATGATATAATAAGAATATCTATCAAAACTTAATATAATATCAATATTTATAAAAAAAATAATTATACTAAATTACAAACATATTTAACATATTCATTTGCTTCAAGATATATTTAAGAAAGAAATTCATAACAATGCATGCAATTAACCATAATATATCATATTTAACATATTCATTTACTTCAATATATATTCAAGAAATTCATAACAATGCATGCAATTAACCATAATATATCAGATTTCCATAAAATAAAAAAGTAATTTATAAATTCTACAATATTATTATGTTTATATTATATTGTATTAAAAAAAATCATAACAATGCATGCAATTAACCATAATATATTAGATTTCCAGAAAATAAGAAAGTAATTTATAAATTCTACAAAATTATTATGTTAATATTATATTGTGTTTGACTCCACAATCATGGATATCAAATTCCTTACAAGATGTTTTTATTAATTATTAAATATATTATTATGTTTATATTATATTGTGTTTGACTCCACAATTATGGATATCAAATTCCTTATAAGATGTTTTTATTAATTATTAAATTTGGATTTTTTATAAGATGTTTTTATTAATTATTAAATTTGGGAAAGGGAAAGAGGAAAATAATCCCTATAATAATTTATTATTAAAAATATTAAAAAAATATATATTAGTATTTTTTTTAAAGTGGGATAACTATTCAACCTCATCTTGCTACCTTACCCTCAATTACAATGTATATCTTTTTCTCAAAAAGAGAGTCATCTCTAAAACTATCTTCACAACAATCACTCAACATACACTCTCTAAACTTTTTCTCCTCAAATCTTACTATACATATTTATATTAAAAAAATGGGTTGATACAGGTTACAGCAATGACCAAAACCCTAACCCATTAACACTAAGTCAGTTAGGTTTTTCCACTTTCTAACTTCCTATGCGTGACTGATCCGCGTCTTTCTTCCTTTAACTTTCTTGCTTCCTCGATGCTGCTTTTCCCCGTTATCCGACGCACGATCCTTTTCTGATCCATTTTCTAACTCTTCTCCTTAATTGTTGCGTTGTTTCCCAGAATAGCGTACACCACTTAATATAGTGGATTGATTCAACCACTGAAAGCAATATAAATCCTTGCCATTGGAAGAGTAGTGCAAACTTGAATTTTTCATGATCACATTGGACTTACATACCGCTTAGTCTTGACGTGAAACTAAGCTCAACCTCATCATGGAAACCATGCCTAAAAGTCCTTCTTGTCAAAATAGAGATGCCAATGAAAATTCAAAGACAATGTACTAAACACAAACAATTTAAATTTTATGAGCTTTCTATGACCTGAATATCTTACTTGCAAATATCCACAAATCCTTCATCCAAATTCGCTTTGCACAGTTGAAAATTCAGGAAAACATGCAATCTATATATCATTTTTGATATCGTGCATATAAATTTGCAAGAAAACAAACTGAGATTATGCTACAGTTTTGACATTTGTATAAGTCCATGAGAATTGAACGACTTTTCGACATTTATATAACTCCGTGAGAATTGAATGACTGAGTATTATAAAGAGAAATCCCAAACTAACATATTATACATGCAATAGTACTGAACAACAACCTTCCAAATCCATTAAATGAACTAACTAAAGTTTCAAAGAAGATTTACCAATCAATTTCCCTTTTTTATGAATTGACATCGAAATTTCATAAAACTTAGATTTTATACAACTTCTATCAATCTCCCGTGATTTTTTTATTCTAAATACAAATTTTATCCACTACAAATATCATATATGGTGTTTCCATTTAGACCTAGAATTTCCAATATCTCTTTTGGCTGTCAAATGAAAATTTAATGACGTTTGTTTATTTTTCATACTTGTGATTTTACATTTTCAACAAATTTATGAGTGTCTAATTTTTGTATGTTGTTATAGACAAATTTTACACTCTCAATTTTTTATCTTTTATAAAAAAAAATTTACCTTACAATTTTTTNAATTTAGCTAGTAACTTATATTATAAAGCACAATAAAATTTTACATCATATATACTTAAATATAATTTATTACTAACACAGAGGTTCAATGAAAAATAACAGAAATATAGTAAAACTTGGCTTTTATTAATAGAGAAATATGGTCAAAGTGTAAAATGTAGAATGATACAAGCTTGCTAGAATGGTGGCAGCTTATCTCTAAGAATAGATGTGACCGGTGCGCTCATCCACAAGAAGATGATTACAATGAGACTTTGAAATCCTTTCTACAATAAACATGGATTCCAAAACCCTGAAATCCAAAAACCTAACCTGATCCAGGTGGATATTGGTGGCCACCCACCTATTCCATGGGCTCTAAAAACAATTTTCCATCTTGGCAACGTTTCGACATTTTTTTGGGTTCCAAACTTCTGGGGTCATTTTGAATCCCTAAATGATGTTTTTTGGGGATTTGGGGCCCAAATAATTGTCAAAATCATTGACTTGGGCCATTCGAAAATCGTTCTTCTTGATTAAACCTTTCCAACGATGTATCGAGTGCCCAAAATAGAAATCGTACACAAAAGTTACTCCCCCGGGTAGTTGATGTATCAACTACCCCCATCGGGGCCCGCAAACCTTTTGGTTTTTCATCTTTCGGGATTAGGGTTTTGGATTTTACTTATGTTAAAAAGGTCTTTGGAGCCTCATTGTAAAAATCATCTTCTTGTGAATGAGTGCAACTGTCACATCTCTTCTCAGAGATAAGCCGCCACCATTCTAGCGAGTCTTTCACTCTATATTTTTACTGTCTTTATACATTTTCACTCGTTAATATAAATTGTGTTACGATATCTCTTTGTTTACGGTTGCATCTCTGATACATTTATGTTATATTATTGGGTATTTGAGGTATCTCTGTATATTTTTTTATTATATCTTCATTCTCATTTCGTGCCGAAAATAATACAGATCGTAACCCTAGGAGATGAAGCGCCAAGATTCATGTGGGCCTCATTGGGGTAAGTTGCTACATCAACTTCTCGTGGTTGTAAATTTTTCATACGATCTTCATTTTAGGTGTACGATAGCCCATTGGAAAGGTCTATCTGAGGAATACACATTATCTCATCAAACTATTTCTCTATCTATAGTTTCACTATGGCAATCCCTAAAAATGTTGTTTATGTCATCAAAACAACCCCGAAAGTTCACGACCCAAAAATTAGAAAAAGAGTGTCAAGATGAACCAGTTGGAATAGATTGGTGGCCATCAATATCCACCTGGATCAATCCTACTTCCTTAGGAATAAATGGTCTCCATTACATTCAGCTCCCCCATCAAATGAGGAAATTTTCGTTGAATTTGGCCCAGGGTGAGCCACTTGCCTTGGTGCAGAAGTTGCTCTTCTTTGACAACCTGATACAGATGGATCCCCTAGTGGTGATTTCCCTTGACCTTTGTGTCCATGATCTAAACAATGGATCCCAATTCCATGCAGTAAGGGTTGAGTTCTGTTTGTGTCAATTGTTCTAATATCTCTAAGGTGTCCAATAATGGTGGAAAATATGGTCGAAGGAGATCTGCATTGAACACTGGGTGGAATCCAAGGAAGGGGGGAATATTGAGCTCAAAATAA
The DNA here is from genome assembly GCA_010110895.2 of Picea sitchensis. Taxonomy (NCBI): domain Eukaryota; kingdom Viridiplantae; phylum Streptophyta; class Pinopsida; order Pinales; family Pinaceae; genus Picea; species Picea sitchensis. The sequence continues at coordinate 34,075 of SNQJ01S0042183.1, read as the reverse complement.
TTTTCTCCCATAGTCTTGGTGATGGTGTAAGGTTATAATGTTATGGTAGTTACGGGAGGTATTAATATCCATGTGTAACCTTTGACTAGAATGGAATATTCTCTAATCAAGGGAAACCCTAAAAATATGTGTGAAAAACCGTAGAAGACATGTCCGCCTAGTAGAATAAATAATCTTAGAATAGTATCTTCTAGAAACACAATTCGACTCAATAGGAAAAAGATAAACATAAAATATAATTACTAGAAATTCAGGTCGGCCCAACGAGAAAACTCATTGGACATATTAATATAAATAGAGGATGTTTTATCTCATTTGTACAGCTAGTCAAAGCGCAATTCTTGTGGAGAGATGAAATTGCAACTGCAAGGAGGAATAAGGGTGTATGGTCATCCCTTGGTATTAGTCTCTCTCTAGCGTTATCAAGTGATACTCTTGGTGATTCTCTTGGTGATGTACTAGCTAAGTATGGTACAAGTTTGAGAAAGTAGTGCAGCTACAACTGGTGCAATTGTGTATGGTACTTGTTATGTGGATTTGGAGACTCTCTCTTGTGCACTACACTTGGAGAAGGAGCGATATTGTTTTCTTGAGTTGTTATTGTAGTTGACAGCTAGGGTTTATCAGTTGGTTCTAGTATGTCTTTCCAAAATAATTCTTTCAAAGGTTAAAGGTGCTCGAGGTTGGCTGCATACCTATGGTTGGGTGACAATATTTTGATATTGTCTATGGTAATAAAATCACATGAATTATTTTAACAAGTTATGGGCCCACACTATCTTCAGATAGTCTAACCATTGGAAGGTAGATTGGGATTTCGTTTTCAAGCTCATTATAACACCAATTGTAGTTGGAGGAGTTGCAGTCACGTTGTGCAACAACAACAAACCCTAACCCATTTTTTCAGATAACTATAGTAAATAATTTGGTATATTTGTTTGACATTCTAGTTCTCCCTAGCCTGGTGCACATCACACCTCTTGGTACCCTTAGCTAGAAAAAATGTTTGGTTTGAATTTTTGGTCAAAGTCAAAGTCAAAATTTGACTAGTCAAAGTCAAAAGCTGATTATTCAAAGTCAAAGTTTGACTTCTGGTCAAATTGATTATGTGGTCAAAATTGAAATTTCAGAGTTTCTAGATTTTTCCAATCATTGAACCTTTTAATTCAGTTTCTAACCTCTCCTTGTCAAGATGGTATCTAGTTTCAGATTAGAAGACAAGTCAGATGATGCTACAAAGATTTCAAAGGTATGCACTTCTATATGTATTTCAACCTATATCTTCTAGAAAAGCATGAGTGTGTTTGCAAGGAATGTACTAGAGACCTTTTCCAAGTAGTAATATTGGATTCAGTGCATTCAAAGGAATGATGCAACGTGGCATGGTGTTAATGTCTTTGGGGAAATGACGATTGATGTGGTATGAGTGCCACGTGGCAAGCCAAGTGACAGCATTGGGTAGGAGATGGGTAGGTGGGATGAATAACTCTGTGAGTCCATGAGTCTATGAGTCTAAGAACCTATGAACCCGAAAATATCAATAAATAATCTAAGTGTTGAGACTTTCAGACAGGCTTATGAAGGGGTGGTACATATTTGTACGTCTGTGAGTTCGTGGGTCCACAAATAAAAAATGTACGCCCATGAGTCCATGATTTCATAGATGAAAAAGAAGCTAAGTGTTGGGGTGGGCTCGTGAAAGGTACAATTAAATACCATGAGTCCGCAAGACCATTATCCTTGAGTCTATGAATTCAGTAAGGTTGTTAGAAGAAGAAAAAAAATCGAAACCCTGTCCATTAGAAGATAAATAGGGGGTCAAGTATGTTACATGAGAAAAAATAATTCTTCTCTATTTCTTGTTTATCACAAGTTTTGAATCCCCCAAAACAGATCTTCCACTAAAAAATTATACCAACAATAAGTTATGTACCATTCAAACCCTTAATTTGGAATATGGTTGGATGGATGACCTTTGTCCTAATATATCTCTTAGCTTTAAACCATTATAAGTATGAAATTTTGACCTATAGTACTCTGATATGGCTTCTTAAACTCCTGTAAATTTCATATTCTGAACCTTCATTGATAAACAATTATAGAAAAATACCAAAATGTCATGTTTAAGACTAATTTAAGGAGTAATAAGCAACCTCTAATTCCACGAGATATATCTCGAAAATTATAATGATTCAAAATCTAAAAATTATTTCACATGTAATTCTTTATGTTTCCTTAGGATTCTGAAAATTTATAGTCATAAACTTCACAGAATAAATTTACAAGGAAAATGTCAAGCTGACTCTTAAAAATGATTTCATGATTAGTCACAAGCCTTGTCTTACATGGACTATAAATTAGAAAGTATAGAGAAACATAATTTTAATTTTTGAACACCTATACTAGGAGATTTCATCTCAATCTCCACAAATTTTCAAACCTCCAAGAAAATAAGTTATAGAGAAAATTCCAAGATGGTTTGTTTAAAACTGAATCCATGATGAGTTAAAAACATTATCTTCCATGGGTTATATCTATGAAATTATAATGGCCCAGAACATGAAATTTTTACCAAAGGTACCCTAATATATGTTCTAAGTAACCTACAAATTTCGTTGTTTGAAGCGGCCCAAAAAAAATGTTACAGCGAAAATTCCAGGATGACTCACTTGAAGAAGAAAAACCCTAAGATCGATGCTCTAACACCAAATTTTATGATCCAATTCATTAAAAAATGATAAGAAGTCAACGAGTATAGTCCACTTTTAGGGGGAAACCTCATTTTCAATATAATCAATTCATAATACAATATAATATGTGATGAGATGATCCTAAGACTAGGTCTTCTTAGCATATATATATATATATAAGACAAAGGGTACAATTATAATGAAAGGTTACAATGAAGGTTTCTATCCGACATACAAATACAACACTAGAATTGCAATAATTCAATATCTAAGACTTAATAAAGGGTTTTATACATAACATGGGGATTTTTCTAGGGATTTAACACTAATCTCATTCCATAGCACACATTCCCTTAACTGCTTGTCAAACAAATCCTGTATAATTTTTATTCTTCCCTTGAAAATTTTGAGGGTGGAGAACTAATGGATCTCAATCAGTGCATTCCCTTCTTAGAAATAATCATTGACCATTGCATGGAAAAACCACGAAAAAATATTCTTATTGATAGGGTTTATTATTCAATCTTAATAATGAGTTGACAATATATTAGGCCTTCTAGATACTCTAATCCATAAACATCCTTTGTATTTAACCACAACTATAGTAATAACCAAGATATAAATGTTAATTCCTTGCTAATATTTTTTTCTTGAGAAAATTTGAAGGAATTTCATTTTCTTAGAAATACATTCCCAAATTCATTGTTTTATGTTAAAAAAGAACCCATTTGATACATAAGTATTGAATATTTGTTAGTTCTTATAATTCTCTTTCATCCTTAGTTTCTTAAAGTGGAAGTCTTCCATGACTCTTTGAAATCTTTTCATATTTGAAAATAAATCTTCATGAAATATTTCCAATCTTCTATATGCCCTCATTCAAGCTACCTAACATGGGGAAGTAGTCATTAGAATTATATATATGAATTTGGATTCCTTAGTTTCTTAAAGTGAAAGTCTTGGATGACTCTTTGAAATCCTTTCATATTTGAATTATTATCCAAAATAAATCTTCTTGGAATATTTCCATTTTTTGTAAGCTACCTAATATGGAGAAGTAGTAATTAGAGTTACAAATATGAATTTTGATGCAAATTTGAAACATTGTTGTAAGTGTCAATGACTTAACTTAATAATCCGTTTCTCAATATATTTTAAATTATTTTAATAACCACCTTTTATATCTCATTGGAAGAGGAGAGGATGGGCAGAAGGTTGGAAATAGATGGTATACCATATTAGAAATTGTAATTTTTTCTTGGGAGTAAATAGGACCATACTTCGTCCTTGAGGTGTAGGAAATTTAATGACAAAGTTTGTTGTTAAGGCACTCTGTGATGTTAAGTCGTAGGTTCTAAACTTGTGGGGACAAAAATACCATCTATGTTAAGATTTGGTGTGGCTCAAGCTGGGTGTGATCCCCAAGTGTTTTTTATGGCTTAGATGCCCTTGAGTCGTGGTTTCTCAGCCAAAAGCTAGTACCAAAGATCACAGACAAAATAACAAACAAAACAAAAAAAAAATAGGACCATACCTCACGTTAAAAACTACTACGAATTGGTTGATATCTTTATCTATAACACTATTTTTAAACCCACTACACTGTAAATATAAAAGCAACCAATAAAAATTATAATGTGATCCCAAGATACTTGGTACTCAAGATCTTCTCTTGAAGAAAGAAGTGGTTGATAATTTTCATCATCATATAAGATCATATTTATGCAAAATATGGTTAATTAACCAGAGAATATAAGGTAAAGGGAGTAGTGAAAGTAAGCCAAACCAAATTTACTAGGGTATGTAAGAGTTGAACTAGAAGAATGACGTTAAAGAGGGGCATGAATATTTATTGAAATGCCTAATAGTATTAGAGAGAAGGGAGAAACCATCAAAGTATTATAATTAAGAATGTGGAGGAAAGCGAAAGGTGAGGAAATTTCAGTGTTGGAAAAGTTCAAACAAAAATATTATAATTGCTAAATTAAAGTAGGGAGAGGAACTTGAAAGATTTTCCAAAGGAAGTGACAATAGTGAAAGAGTTGTAAAGATAGTGTGCATACTCTCCAGTGGGGAGAGGCGAGAAATACAATGAAGGAAATAATGAGTGTGAATATGACATGGCTAAAGCATAAGAGACACAATAAATGGAGGTGCCAATGGGAATTATTTATTCTCTAATATTTTTTTTATTGATATAAATGTAATTAGAAGAAATGAAAATGTGGAGTGTTGCCAAGGAACTAGTTTGATTGATGAATAAGATTTATATGAAGAGAATGAGAGAAAATGTCATCAAAAATTACTAAATATTGCTGATATTGTATATTACTAAATATTGGTGATATTCTAGTTGTCATAAAGCATATACATTAGATTAAAGATGTTGATATTGATTCTAAGTGAATAAAAGAATTAAGGCAAGAAATTTCTTAAAACATTTGAATGGGGTTGTGCATCATAGAGAAATTCCTTTTGTGTTCAACATGGAGTTGAATTATGGAGTTGAATCATGTGTGTGTATATGTATTTATATATAGACACACACACATAAAGAACCAGTGTAGATTTTTCTCAATTATGAATTTATTACGCGTCAAGAGGCATCAAATCCTTTGAAATGAAAACAATTGTTTAATTTTTTTAAACTAAAAAAATTTGTATCTCGAGGAATTTGATAGCTCTTGGATCATTATAGATCCAGAGTTAAGATTAATCTACACTGGTGGGTAGAAGATTTAAAAAAATATTCATCGAAAAAAGAAAATTAAGGAAATGTGTCATAGTTTCAAGTGAGAAATTTTTTTTTAGAAAAAAATAAGTTATTATTTGATGATAAATATGTTAATATTGAAAAAAGATTAAAATGATATTTTGTGAAAAGTAAAGGTTTCGAAAAGAAAAAAAAATTGTAATATAAGGTTGGTTTGGATTTTTTGAATTTTCATGAAAATTCAATCAAATATAATTTACACAATAATATATCTTTGAGTTTAATTCCATTTTGGTAAAATACTTTTCAAGAGTTCTCTCCATGTTATATAATCATGTTTCAATGTTTTCAAGAAGGTGTTAGTATTGTTTAAGGGGAATATTTTTTCTATATCTTTCCATAGTTAAGTTGAATGTCTCAAAGAGGAAAGGGGAAGGTGATATGCTCATACATAGAAATCCTTCTTTGAATATTTATAATTTATTACTTAAGACGTGAGATGATGCATATGAGCTCCCTGAAAATTGTGTATTTATAATTTATTATTTAAGAGGTGCTATGGTGCATATGAGCTCCCTGAAAATCGGGTATTTATAATTTATTATTTAAGAGGTGCTATGGTGCATATGAGGTCCCTGAAAATTGGGCAGAAAATTGTGTATTTGAATATTTATAATTTATTGTTTAAGAGGTGAGATGATGCATACGAGCTCCCTGAAAATTGTGTATGTGAGTTATTGTGAAGATCGGTGAGTCATTATTGAGAGGGATAATAAGATTGTGCTACTTCCAAAGAATAACTTAGGTTATTTCTAACTGTTTTCATTAATGCAAACTGAGTAATAAAAGAATATCATCGAAGAGAGGTGCATTATTGCACATATCCAAAGAAGTAGTTGAGAATGTCACATCATCCTATCAAATCAAACCATATTCATGAGAATTATGAATGAGTTAGAAGAGAAAGTAAGCTAGATGGAATGGTAAAATTAAAAAAAAAGAAAAGTTTCAAATAATGAATGAGTCAAAACAAAAGAGTGAAGAAAAAGTGAGGTATGAAGATTGATCAAGACACCTAATTTGATTAAAGAGAAGGAACAACCCACTCGTTTTCCAAAGATTAGAATGAATTAAGAATGTGAATGATGGCCAAAGATGAGTAAATTTGTATAACATGGAGTTTAAATAAAAATATCGTGTAGTTACATATCACAAGCAAGGAGAGGAAGTTGGGAGCATTTCTAGAGGTAGTGAGGATGTTGGAAGAGTTTCAGTGTTGTTTCATATTCACTAGTATTAGAAATACAAATCATGAATAGTAATGAAGAGTGTGAAGATGTTATGGAAAAATCATAAGAGGTACACTGAATGGAGGAGCCTATTGGAATTGTTAATTATTCATAAATACCTTTACCAATGTCAATGCATATAGAAGATATGAGAGGTTGAATGATTTCAATAAAGAACCAAGTTGATTGATGAAGAGGTTTCATATAAAGAGAATGTGGAAAAAAGATACAAAAAATTAATGAAGTAGTTGTTGATAAATGACAATCTAATTGGCCTAAGGATTATACTACATAGTAAGATGTTGCAATCGGTTCTGGATACATGGAAAAATTAAGGGAGCCTCCTTCCATTGAAGAAGAATAATATTACAAAGTTACAATAGAGGTAATCATTCAACCCCTCATCATATGAAACCTCTTCATCAATATCCTTGGTCCTTCGATGGAATCATTCAACATGTCATCTATTATAGATTCATTGACATTGATAAACTTAGTTATCTGGGAATTGATTCATAATGTATCACCATAGAATTATTCATCTATCTTGGTACTTTCTGGGTCACGAAAAATATTGGAGGAATCAACTTGCAATACCAAATTAGCGATAGGTCTCAATTTGGAAAATCGGGGTTTCGAACCCTCTAAATCCATTTTGAGGCATTAAATGACATTTTTTGGGGTTACAGTGTTCGAATATTCTGCCCACACCTTAAGTGATTTTCTACACTTTGATACATTTCCAATGGTGCGTAAAATTCCTTAATTGGAGTTTATATGCAAAATTTATGCATCTCTCAAGTTGACCTACCTTGTTGACCACCATGGTATGAGTGGATTCCATGTTATCCCCCATTAATCAAACATATCGGGAGAGCCACATGTGGACTTTCAAGAATATTCTAGAAATTCTAAACCTGATCACTAATTGAGGGTTGAGGAACCTTAGATAGCTATCATGGTATGTTAAATACTAGGTTGTTGGGAAGAGAAAGGGTTCTATTATTTTGTATTGTACTTTTCCATAGTTTAACATAGAATCCAAGAAGCAATATCTTGAGAGAAAAATAGAGGATGTAGGACATTATGTAGCAATCATTCAAACAAAAAAGTTAAGGGAAACTCCAGACTAAGTGCCTCTATCTTTGTATGTCCTTTCCATAATTGAAGAAAAGAGAGAAAAGCATAGGCCTAACTTTGGGTTTCCCATGATACATATTGTGTTCAATTGTGTGGATGGTGTGTATGCTTTTTTCTTATTCTTTCATTTTCATATTCAATTATTTTCATAAATTCAAGAAAATTTAGTAATTTTAATTAATATGGGATCTAAGGAAAATGAGTCTACATAGTCTAAGATTTCATAATATTTTAAGATATATTGTGTTGAGTTGTTCCATTGGAATATCCACAACATTTTAAAAATCAAATCTCTCGAGGATTGTTTCATGAAGTAAAACATAATTCAGATACAAATTCTCTAATTCTAAACTTATTTACTCATCAAATATCAATTTTCCTTTGAATGCACTCTAACATCTATTTTCCCCTCGGGTATTTACAATGATTGTAGGTATTTTTTATAACTATGTTTCATCATGTTAATTTCATCACATATAAGTTAAGGGACCTTTGACAATTCATTGAATAGGCCACTTGTTCCTTGATAGTATTAGATGCATAGGTGTTATCCAAGCCAAATAGATGATCATCCAATTTGAGCAAAATCCAAGAGAACCAATACATACTTGAACATTTCCCTAATCAAGTACAATCAAGCCAACTTGAGAATTCATGAATGCATTGCCCCTCCCTTCATCAAGAATTGTTGATAATGCACTTGTTTTTTGAACAAATAAACATTTAGGGATGTTGTCTTGAAAACAACCACTAACCTTAACTTCATTCAAACACAAGTTTTTTAAATATGAGTCTATTTTTTTAAATATTTCTCGCTCCCCACAAAACAACAATTTTCTATTCCAATTCAGAATGAAAATAACATTCTTTAGGTGTTGAAAGTACATTAAAAATATAATTAAAGTAGATACAATGCATTGACAAGAATAAAATTACATAATTAATGTACATATCATTTTTTAACTTGTTAAAAATAGTTTTCAATCCTTCCCTTTTTTCCATTCTTCTTTTCAACCACATGCCATCCCCATGAAGAAGGATCCACATTATCTACCCGTAGCTTATAAATTGAACAATTCCTTATTGAAATAAGAGGTGTTAGTTTCATTAAACTGATGCATTCCCCCGTGAGAGATAATAGGTATAACTTCCATCCTTGAGGAGGAAATCTCAATATCCTTGGCTTCTTCTCTATGCTTCGAGACACTTCTAAAATAGTAGGAATAACCTTCTCAGAATCTTGTGTTTGGTGATGGTCATCATCCTTTGCCTCTTCTTTATTCAATGAAAATGTCCAACTTTTTTATTTAGATTCAACTCCTTCTTTCTATGAAAAATTATCTCATGCATGAGGAAAAGAATCCTACAAATGTGTTTGAAGATGACAGATCGAACATTGAAATGTTGTATTCTTATAATTCAAACCCTGAGTCCATCTAAATGTGTTTATTTGGGAATGGTTTTGTTTGAGAGACTCATATTGAGATCTATTTTAAGACAAAGTTGAGCATATGTGCATAGTTAAGCTACAACTCTCTCAAAATCTATTTTTAAGTAACTACCCAAATTATTCCAATATCCTTCATAACTAATATATGCCAAAAAAGTAAGAAAAAATTTGGAAATTAAACCCAAGCATCCTTCATAACTAAGATATGCCAAAAAAGTAAGAGAAAATTTGGAAGTTGAACCCAAATTGGAATCAGAGCAACAAACATACATCTTGGATCAACTTCCAGGAACCAAGCAATTGTAAATAGTCTCACGTCTAACAAAAACCACCATGGACCCACTTCTAATTTTTTTTTATAATAAGCATGATAAATAAATGAACCATAAAAAAAACCTTAAATAGAGAGATATATCACAATTTTTTTTTTGTCAAAGTCAAGTGAATCCATAGGTAGAATTTTTTTTTGTCAATCCACGGGTAGAAATTTGATGACAAAGGCCAATAACCATTAAGTTTTAACCATTAAGTTTGTAGATAATAGTAGATAATAGGTAATTCATAGTTTTGATGAAGATAAATAATCTTTGTTGTTGTGATCTCTACCAACAACTCATTGTCCACTTTATCTACAATATATGTATCATGTAAAGGAGGGATTTTTATATTTTACTACATTTTTGAAGGAAATAGGCTTTGAAGGGGGGATTTTAAGAGCTATGTATCTCTTATGGATTAATTTTCTGTGTTTTTTTTTAATAAAAATATTAGTCAATTTTCATTTTTTCTAAAAGTGATTCACCCAAATTATATAGAATAAAATTATTTTGCATGCAATATGTTATTACATATTGCATGCAATATGTAATAACATATTCTATGCAATATGTTTAGCTCAAATTTTAAAGAAAATAAATAAAACCTTTAGAAATTTGAACTTTTTTAAAAAAAATTACCAAACATTTTATAGTTTACATATTAAGAACTAGTAAGATTCTTCAAAATTTCCACATTATGAGATAAATTTTCATTCTTAAAATTATCCCTGCTTTGAAATTGAAGAGAATGCAAGACCACTACTTCTGTGTAACTTGAACACGAAATAAATAATTAAATATTTGCATAAGCTTTAATCACACAACAATTATAAATTGTTTACCCACAAAAATGAAATGTTGATGGTTCACACGAAGTCATCCACAAAAGTATAGAATTCCCATGGAGAGACTTGACCATCAGCTGAAAGTTGTCCTTGATAATAATAATTTCAACAAATACATGTTATATAGACAATTCAACAAACACTTGATATGAAGAAATTTTGTCAAACAGTTGATGTGCAGACTCTTAATGGTTCTAAAAGCCATATAATCGCTTATGGGGATTATCAATGACATCTATGGCATTCTTCGTATTTCCTTTAACCACAACAGTTTCTTCCACGTACATAACTTCTCTTCGCCGTGTATGTTTTGTGTGCTTGTTCTAGTTTATTCCCAACATCAGCACAGGCCCTGAAAAAGTTTGAGACACACATCAAGTCAATCAACTCCATATCCAAGCAGTATAGAACCCTAAAAAGGAAACAACTTTTAGTTGTGTGAAATAAAGCGAGATCATTTTCATACAGGGAGGGTTCAGAGATTCATTACTTACGTACCCCAAAGCAGAGGAGCATTTTCCTTTCATGCCTGGCTTANGATAATAATAATTTCAACAAATACATGTTATATAGACAATTCAACAAACACTTGATATGAAGAAATTTTGTCAAACAGTTGATGTGCAGACTCTTAATGGTTCTAAAAGCCATATAATCGCTTATGGGGATTATCAATGACATCTATGGCATTCTTCGTATTTCCTTTAACCACAACAGTTTCTTCCACGTACATAACTTCTCTTCGCCGTGTATGTTTTGTGTGCTTGTTCTAGTTTATTCCCAACATCAGCACAGGCCCTGAAAAAGTTTGAGACACACATCAAGTCAATCAACTCCATATCCAAGCAGTATAGAACCCTAAAAAGGAAACAACTTTTAGTTGTGTGAAATAAAGCGAGATCATTTTCATACAGGGAGGGTTCAGAGATTCATTACTTACGTACCCCAAAGCAGAGGAGCATTTTCCTTTCATGCCTGGCTTATCATCGTAGAAATCCATACATGCAAATACAGTTATGGGGATTTTCTTTACAGAAAACTAATAGCTGTGAAGTCCCTGGTTCGACATGACTTTACAGAAAAACCCACAGGCCCAAATTCTACATTAACCTTATACATCATGGGACCTGCTCTACTTCCTGGGGATCTCGGCTGATTCAATAATACATATTCAGCCAGCATACAGATTATATCTGCGTGCGAATATTGACTTTCAGCTGTAACAAACACATTATCCTTTGAAGATCTATATTCATGTACTATATTTACTAATGAAAATGTCGAATTGTCAAAGTAACGTTTCCCCTATCAAACAATCCCTTATGTGAAACTAAAACACATATGGCACGCTTAGGAATCTTGAGCACATGCGAAACTTGTTTGGAACCATTCATTATTACAATTGCAAACAAATTTTTTAAATACTCTAATGTGAAATCGAATACATGCATTCCTACATTTTGTGTTCAAGAGTTAAATTAAAAATATTAGTTAATGTAATTTGTCATGGAGGGAGGGAATAAGGAGCTATGTTGAGTTCACTTCTTCTCCTTATAAATATGTGTCTTTTTATAATAAGTGTTGGATTTTACAAGTGGCACAACAACTTGGAGCAAGTTGTTGTAAGAAGTGGTGCAAACCTTTAACCTTTAAAGGTACAAGTGATAAATTATCATCAAATATATTTATCAAGTTTCATGATGAAACTCAACATTATTCTTTTAAGGTGTAGAATAAGACCTTCATTTTATAAAGATAAGATAAGATTATTGTTTGGAACTTTTTTATCTGGGTTTAAAAACACATGGAGGGGCTATCTTAGTGGTATTTTAAGTTATAGTTAAATCATTATAACTGCAACGGGTTATTTTAGTAGTATTCTAAGTTGTAGTTAAATTAATATAGCACCAACTTAACTATAAAGTTAATTTAACTAGAGATTTATAGAGATCAAATTAGGTGAAAACATTTTTTAGATTGAAAATAATTGAGAAGAATTATGCACCATGGGGACTTGATCCCTATGATACATCATATGTAATTTTTTAGAAAATTAAAACAAAGTTTGATAAGATATCTCATTATATAATTTACTTTGGCAATATGTGCTTATCATATATTTGTGTCTAACAATATATGTTTATCAATATGTAATACATTGTAATATACCTAGGAAGGTAATATAGGGTACCTACAGAGGTACCCAATGAGAATGTGGTTATGTATTATTATGTATCAAGACCAATTCTAGTAAATAAGGTCCATGTAATACTATGAACACAATATAAGTGAGAAAGAATATTCTAATAGGTGGAACCTTCTAGTAAGTCTTATCACCTTTATTGTGTTCACACTATTACATGGGTCTTATAATTTATTTATAGAAATTGACCTCCATACATAATAATACATAACCACATTCTCATTAGATATCTCCCTAGGTACCCCATATTACCTCCCTAGGTATACTACATATTTTCATTGAATAGTTATTAAAATAGACACAACTTGTTCGTTTTGAAGTGTTCTATTACAAATCAATGCACTAAATCATTAAAAATGAATGATATAATAAAATGATACACAATATTTTATTTATGACCAACATTGAATTTTTTTTATTTTTTTTATTAATATTTTTACTGAGCACTGAAGGAATTACAAATGTCCCTCATACTGGGATGTGGGAATCAATGCACTAAATCCTTTTGCACTATATCATTAAAAACTAATTATATATAATACAATGAAAAATATTTCATTCATGGTCAACATTGAATATTCTTTTTGTTATTAATATTTTTTTAAATTCCATGTGTGAACTTCATATTGAGCACAGAAAGAATTACACATCTCCCTCATACTAGGATTCATTTGACACAACCACTATATATATTATAAATCTATCCCAATTTTGATTTTTTACACTTTCCTTTTGAGAAACATTGTCGTCAACACTTATACATATGATATACTTCCATAGGCCAAGGTCCCATACACAAGCGTTGAATACAATGTTGAACTAGTTCTAGAATCTTATTCATAAACCTTGGTCTCATGTACGATTGCTAACTGCAATGCCAAAATAGTCTTGAAAGATTTTCCATAATCCAAGGTCCCATGTACAAGTGATAGAATCAATGCTGAAATGGTTAAGAAAATCCACCATAAACTCGAGCTGCATGTCTAAATTCTCATACTAACTCCCAACTCATGACACCTAAGCTCAAAACAACACTAAATGTTGTGCTCCAAATACCCACCATGGTCATATGCATCCAAATAAATATAAACATCTAGAGAAAACAAATCATGCATATAGTTGGAAATGGATGGCTCTAAATGGATCCTTATTACTATAGAAACATACTAGAATTTGGTAGGAATCATCTACTTCTATATTTCTTCAATGATACACTTGTCATATCATGAGGACACTCATCAAAAAGAACTTCTAAGTAATTTTAGAACAAAAAATATTATCCCTTCCCACTATGACATGTGGTTTTGTATGGTGTTGAGGAGAAAATTTGCAAGGGTTGTAGCATAGTGAATATTGATTAGAAGTATATCATATAATATAAGAAAACAAAATCTTAGAAATTCTCTATCAAATGGTAGTAATATGGCTACGACACTATCAAAAGTTATCTTCTCTACATTACCTACAACAATCACAAAAAACCCTAAAAAATAGTAGGTTTCAAACTACAATATCCCATTCATCCAAATTCCAATTCTATTAATATTTTTTTTGAGATCACATATTTTTTCAAGATGAATATAAATATAAAACTATTTTTTTTTTAATTCTACATAAAATCTATGAGAAATAGATCTAAGAGTTATAGATGCAAATCTACAAAAAGAAATAGATCTAAGTGTTATAGCTGCAAATATAGAAAAAGAAACAAGTAGAATTTGTTTTCTCATTTGCACCCTAGAAACTACTCTTAGATATGATAATGAAACTTCACATATGATATCCAATAATTGGCAAGAAATGTTGCAATACATTATATATTAAAATACCCTTAAGAGAATGTGACATCTTAGAAGGATACTTTTATGGAAGGATTAACTCTTGTTTAATTTCCTCTTCAAAGGGGTAACCTCCCAATCCCTCCAATACAATAATATTCTCATAGATACTCAATAAGGAGGACTCCATCTTTATTTACTATTCATCAAACATTCTCATAGATGCTCAATAATAACTCAATCCTTATTTACAACCTACCAATTGCTAACTACTTAGTGAATTTTTTTTAATAAAACCACATTATATTTATTAAATTCTAACCACTTAATAAGACCTTATTTAATAATAAGATAAAACTATAAATATAATACACATTACATTAAACCCATCATACTTATCCAAATCTTATCTTTAATGACCATAGATCCCTATTACATATTAGGGAGTATCCCAACAAATGAAAACAACGTCTTAAGTCAACAACAATATATTGTAAGACATACTTTTAAAATAGCATATTGAAACTGGAACATTGGAAGACACATCAAAAGTTGTGGCTCCCTACATGGGTTAGTAAGGTTATTGAGTTGTTTGTGGCTTTGTGCTTTTGTAGACCTTCTCTATTTTTTTTGTTGGGATATGTCCAAATTCATTCCAATTCATATATTTTTCCATTGTTTAAAACATTTGGCAATGGGTGTGGAATTGCAAAAGTTCTACATGAAGATTATGGTAAGTAGACAACAAGAGAAAATGCCATTCAAACATGATGTCCTACTTGGAGTGCGTGAGCGGACGGGGTATTGCATTAAAGCCTCTACAAGTTCATGCATAGTGACATATAACATTTGTGTTCACATTACGTTGCGCTATTTTCTTAAACTACGAAGACATTGAAGGTAAGAACGAGGGGAATCTATATATATATATATATATAAATATAAATATATATATATATATATAT
>SNQJ01S0042183.1:0-18451 GCA_010110895.2 Picea sitchensis | reverse complement strand
ATGTTATATGTTAATTTTATGTTAATTAATAAGGAATTATATCAATTATACTTTTTTTTTTGGTATTGGGTATCTAAATAATTATGTATCTCCTTTATAATAAACAATACCTTACTAGAATGTTTTAACCATAAAAAAATTGTATTTTTCATTGCCCCATATATATTTTCCTTCTAAGAAATTACAAGTTTAAATACAAAAAAGACCAGATATGTAAACTTTTTTATACAAGGTCTCATACACCAATTTGGTGACTTTCATATATATATATATATAATTTTTTTGAAGGTTATGTTGGAAAGGAATTATACATCTCCCTCACACTAAAATTATCATTAAAATTATTTAACCTAAAAAATTATGTAATTTCTATTACATTATGTATAAGTTAATGTGGACACAAATATTTTTTTTATAACCCACATGTCAACTTCATATTAATCTTTGAATGAGAAATATAAAGAAACTATATGTTGAATAATTATTTTTTTAATTTCAATTGAATAATTATTTTTTTAATTTCAATTACTCTATGTTTATACTATTTGTATATAAAGTTGATACCAAATCAGTTTACTTAAAATACATATTGAAATAGTTCATTTATGACAGAAATTGAAATATTTTTTTATTATGAATAATATTTTTAAATAATATTCAACACCATGCTCTTTAATCCTAGTGTGAAAAGAGCGGTTTGTTTCTCCAATGTAGCATTTGCCACACGAACATTCTATTTTGTAAACTCCTTTGTAATGGGGTTGGTCGGGTTTGTCTTTAACTGATCTCATTTTCTGTTTGATGGTATCAAGCAGTTTGAAAGAGGTTTTAATTTCTTTTTTATTCAGGATTTTTGCAATTTTATCAATAACTCCTTGGATGTAAGGGAGGTAGGTTTTAATTTTGAACAATATTGTTATCTAGGTAATGAAATAGTTGAATGTTGAAAACAATATTGTTGTTTCGGGAAAAAGAAGTAGCGATATGTTACTTACCATGTTTTTCCAATATGTCATGATCACTAAAGGACTCTGATGATAGGTAGATTCATTGTCAACTAGCTTGTCTATCTTCTAATTGCTCAAGGAACAACTCAAAGTACTGATCTTTAAATTAAGTCTGTAATAGGAAATTGATGACCTAGATGTGAGTATAGCTGATTATTTCAATGTAACCAACATGGGAGGATTGCTCATTGCAAAGTTAGTCTCTCCAAATAAGAACAATCATCCATTGTTTTCTACAAAGGATATTACCAATTTTTATTTGGAAAATTTCCTTCCCATTGAGAATGTTTGTAAAAGAATTTGTTTTTCTTCTATTTTTCCTGTTACAAACAACATGAGTAATCATTCTTTATGTTTCTTCTATTTTTTTTCTACAAGCCACATCAAGATTGAATCAATAGAAAATGAATTATTACAGAGGCTTCTTTCTATCAACATTTAGGATTTTGAATGGCCTTAAATATTTTGGGGATTACCTACACAAAATCTTGAAAATAATTTTGGGGATACACTATTACCCTAGACCCTAACGAATGTAGTGATTACTACATTCGAAATCAAATTAGAGCAACCTACCATCTTCTCCACTTTTTAAGGTAATGTTTCTATTTGGATGTTGTGAACAATATTGTTGTTTGAGGAAAAAGGAGTTAAATGTTACTTACCTATTTTGTCTAGTACGTCGTGATCACGAAAGGACTCCGATGATAGGTAGATCCAAGGTGGAACCCTCTATTATATTGGTTGATTGTGGAATACTTCGAGAGTGTCGATGGGGTTTAGAAACTATATCCAACAATCTACTCGTTCACGGTTGCAAGAGGAAACATGTTATGCCAAACATGTAGTTTTTAGGGTAAATCATTTTTATATTTATAGTTTGAAAGTTAATTCATTCTATACACTTTTTTGAATGTTCATTCCTTGTCTTCTTTTGTTACAACGAAGGAGCATTTGCTTTTGTAATTGTAGGGAAGAAGAGGGGAAGATCGGGACAAGCATGGCCTCTAACATCTTATCATGATACCTAGATCATTGAATAATAAAACTCTTTCCACATTCTTCATCACATTAGATACCCTCAAACATTCAAGTTCTTGTTATTTTCATTGAATGTGATCTATTATTTTGAGTTAACTTGTCATGTGTTGCGAAGTTGACCTTAATGGCCTCCATGTTCCAAAATCACATTCAATTTCTCCTGAGTAGATCAGTATGTATTCAAAGTTTTAAAATATATATGCTTGCACATCATATTGTCTACATATGTGTGTGTTTGCAATGTTCATTGGCCTTGCTATATACAAGAATGATCCTTAGAAGCAGCAGTTCCTTGTGGGTTTTTTTATAAGTATGATCCTCTACAAAGTGGTCATGTGATGGTTACAATGTTCTTTGGCCTTGCTATATACGAGAATGATCCTTAGAAGAAGCAGTTCCTTGTGGTTTTTTTTGATAAGTATGATCCTCTACAAAGTGGTCATGTCTATATTGATCCTAGGATTAGCTTTCCTACCATGCAAATATTTAGTCCTCCTTTCAAGAGTTTTCTCTCGATAGGCTTAACAGAACGAAAAAAAAATATTGAGCAGTGCCCACCTCTACATTCATGTGTGGGGTTGAGGGAAGCTCGCCATGTGTTATGGCTTGGCCGCAACTCTCAAGAGGCATGCCAAGGTAGGTTGCGTGCCATGGATATCCATAGCCCTATAGTCAATCTGAAACATGTCATTGAACAATTTTAACATGAAATAAACATCACTTCAAAATTAATGATATTTTAATATTAAATTATAGAAGGGAAAAGACTCCAATGGTGGTGCATATTTTAAGGTGAAACTAGTGGGTCTAGATATAGACATATTTATTTATGTTCTTTTGACTTCCTTGAATTGCGGGTACGTTTATGATAATAATAATCACATACATAACACTTTACAAATTTTACAGTGTACGATAAGTTGTCAAATACCATTTTAAGGACCCTCCCGAAGATAAAATGTGACTCTTCTGCCAGCACTCACCGGAATGGAGTGAAAATAGATGTTTCATTATACCTTTTATGAAAGCCACATATGGTCTTAAACTAAAGTTGTACAACTAACTAACAAAATGTGAAATTTTGTCCATCATACTCAAAAATATGTTCAAATGGACGTTGTTTATGAAACAAATTCTGTTCAAATGGATGTGGTTTCTGAGACAGGTTGGTGAACCAATTTATTAACAAAAATTATCTTCATTATTTTATAGAAATTAATTAAATTTTAAAGAAACATGAGAAGAAATGTTTTATCTTATCTCTTAAGGGCATGGTAATTAGAATGAAAGTGTTGCATCTCGTCTCAGAGGTAATTTTTCCTTTCACCCTTTAAGTATCTTTTGTTTTAGATTCGGCAAATTTCGCATCACCTATCATAATCACAACTATTTTCGATTCATTGCTACCTGAGATCTTGTTATTTTCTTATGTATGGTCGAGAGAATCCTTCATGCAGGAACAAACCATAAGGAAAAAGGAAAAAGTTATTAAAGCGATAATTGCGCCCGCTGCACCCAAGATATATGGAGCTGGGGTGGGTCTTCCATATAGGACGAGTATGATCAGAAGGCGTTGTACTATTTCTCATAGGTTTAGGATAGGAAAAACCCACTTTACTCAATAAGGTTTTGATCGTCGCTAGTCCTCATCACCTGTATAGAGTGCATGAGATATACCTATATACATAATGACTTATACCTATATACATAATGACCTTGGAAATATTGCTCACCATGTGGAAATATAAATTTATATATCTTTACATATACAAAGATACATGCAAGCTTAAGTAGTGGAATATCCAAATGGCAAATTCGAGTAAATGGAATATTTTTTATTTATTTCTTAAACTTTATAAGAAAAAGGATTACAAAATATTTTTTATTTACTTATTAAATTTTATAATTTGATAAGAGAAAGGATTACAACTTTTTTACCAATTTTAACATTGGTAGTAATGATGTCATTGATTCAAATCAAGGGATTAGAACCTATAATAACGCTATAAAGGACAGGTCCAAGATTGCTCGCGCCCCCTATACTAAGAAGCATCATGTGCGCTTAGAAGACACTAAAATCTTAGTAAGAAAAGACCACCTCCTTAAATGACGAATTAGGATCCCGCTCATTCTAGAAGAAAGAAGATAATTTAAGCTTCCTCCCCAGGATCCCTTACCTACTCCATCTTTATCTATTAATTCTCCCTTAAACCATTAAAAATAACAATTATTTTAATAGCTATACACACTTAAACAATACCAATAAAAATGTTTAAATAAATTTTATGTTTATTAAACTATCTAACCTAACTCCCCTAATAAATTTCTTTCACTATCAATTTCAATTTCTTCCTTAAAATAAAACTAAACTAACCTAGAAAACCATTAAATTAATAATTAACAAAACCTACCACTTAAAATATTAATGAACAAAAATTTTAAACAAAAAACATCCTCCACTTTATTTATTGAATTATTATAAAATCTTCACTTTATTTATTGAATTATTATAAAATCTTTATTAAATTATTATAAAATCTAAATTAAAATACTTATTAATAATTTTATTAAATCTAAAGTTTCACCCAACAGACCTTAAGGTTCCCTCCTAAAACGTCGACAAAAAACCAGCCGACCTTAGAGTTCCCTCTGAAACGTTGACAAAAAACCAATAACAATGTGGTTTTTCATAATTCTAACAAACAAAACATCAATTTTATTAGTGTATTTTTGCACTTTTAAAAGTAATTTTTGCATATACTTTTTAACATTTACCTAATCATATTAAGAAATTACTATAGAAATATATGATTGCCACATTTAAATGATTAATCTTTGGGATTACCACATTTAGATTTGTTGGCTTTCTTCCACTGTCTGCGGGTTTCATTTTCTGGCTTTCTTCCACTGTCTGCGCATTTCATCAAGCGTTTAGGGTTCCGACCATTAACCTGAGGGAGAAAACTTTGACATCGCCTTTCAACATTCAGCCACTATTTTAAGTGGTTGTACTAGTTCTAATAACTCTTAATAAAATGATATGTATAAATATTTTTACGCCGAAAGGCGTATACCTATTGACAATGAGCACAATTAATCAACTTTTAATCTAAAATTCTAATCTAATGGTTAACAATTGAAGATGTTGGCATATTCTTAGTCGTCCTCCCAAATCAATGAATGTGATTTACTCTTCATAACTCCCTTGTATTTCTGAATGCATCCGTTACCCTGTTTACTTTTTAACATTTACCTAATCATATTAAGAAATTACTGTAACACTATATGATTACCACGTTTAAATGATTAACCTTTCAAATTACCATTTAGATTTCCTCAACTGTCCAAGCGTTTCATTTTCTCACTGCCTGTGCATTTCATTTTCTGTCTTTCCTAACCTATCCGCACGTTTCATTTTCGCCATGGATTTCCTTAGCTGTCCCTACGTTTTCTACAATTAAAACATCCCCTTTCGGCGTTCTCAGCCGCGAAATAGCGGCTGTGCTAGTATATTAAAAAAAGTGAAGGTGAATTGTATATATGACTTCCACAAGAACCAACAAAAACTAAGGAAATCCCAAAATGAAAGTTACTTCAAGTAAAACCATCCCTCAAATATAGAATGGTTAGCCATGCATAAGTCCAAATTAAACAAGTGGTGTGTTGCAACTTAGTCCCTGCCAAACAAAGTTGCATTGTTGCCCAAACCGTTCATGAAGGCAGTGGCCATGTAGTCGGGTATATTAGCTTATATTTTTAAATTCGTTCTCAAGAAAAAACAGATCTTCCTGCTACGGAACGAAGAATTCAAACAAAATGATTATACCACTTGGTATAAATTTCAAGCAAATATCAAAATTGTTTAAATTTTCATATATATTCTGTTCTCTCTACTAATTCTAACCTTTCTGTTTTCACGGTCATTCCCAACACGCTCATGCCGTGAGAGGTAAAGAAACGTGCAAAACTCATATTTTTGTTCGTTGTTATTCAATTTAAAAAATATACAAATAATTCATTTTCATGCACCCAGAACCAATCCATGAAACTTCATGGCCAGTAATTGCATTGTTTCAAAGACTATTATATGTACGTACTACCCGATAAATACTATAAAGTTTCGAAGATTTACCTGATAAGTTGCTTCTCTTTACTGCAGATCACAGGTGAACCCGTAAGCGAAGTGAAAGCTGTTGCTGACATGCACCAAAGAAAGAATGAAATGGCCCGGCAATCCGACGCTTTCATCGCCTTACCAGGTACTGCAAAAAACCTCAAGAAGTAAAAGGAATTTTACTAGTTTACGGAAATGAAATCCAGAGACCTTAAACCAAGACTGTAAAAATTTGTTCTGCCAGGTGGCTATGGAACTTTAAAAGAATTATTTGAGGTTATAACATGGGCTCAGCTTGGGATACAGGACAATCCGGTAATTTGTTCATTCACGTCAATTACAAACATCAAATGAACACTTTAAAGGTCGGATGGATTAATTTGTATATATTTGCATTTTTAAAATGCAAATATCAGATATTAACAAAAAAAAAAAATCGCTTTCAGGTTGGCATGAACTTTGATGGTTACTACAAGTCGTTGTTATCCTTCATCGACAATGTTGTCGAAGAAGGATTAATTCATCCCACGGCTCGCCATATACTTGTCTCTGCCCCAGCGACTAGAGAATTAATGAAGAAATTGGAGGTAAGGATCTAACTCCATATCTATGTTGGGAATAAGTTGGATCTAACTCCAACTATTTATATGTATTGTAATTGGAATTCAATGTGTAATACAAAAATATTATTGTGTGAATTATCTGTGCTATGGCTACTCTTCTAATTTCTAATTTGGTATCAGAGCTTGGCTGGGCTTAATCCCTCACGGGAGTGCCCAGGAAGATGAAATAGATTGGGATATGAATTTTTGTACATATGTAAAAGAGTAGATTGTGCTGCCTGTGTGATTAATTAGTGTGCGTGACTGTGTGTGAATTAATTTTCTGTATGATTGTTGGCTTTAGCCGCGGATATTATTGCTACATTGCATTTGTTGTTCAGTCGTTCGTTGGAATTTGTAGTTGTTGTTTGGATGTTGCTGAGCATAAAGAGAACACGGAACAAGGAGACGTAGTGATAGCAGTTGTCATTGATTCAGGAAGCAGGAAGGAGCCGTAGTGAAAGTCGTGAGAGAGGAAGAGTTGTCGTCAAAGCTATAAAATGATTTGGATCCGCCACCGAATTGAGTGAATCCCGTGACTATTCATCAACTGAGACAGAGAGGTGCTGCATAGCTAGATCGCTGCCAGATATTCATTGACTGATTGACCGGATTAATGAGCAAGAGAAACGTCATGTTGTTGCTGTGTTAAACCTGATCAAACGGGACTGTTGTTTTCATTGTATTAATGTATCCAGCGAGATCGCTGGTCTTCTTTGAAGTAGTCAATCATTGTAGCAAGGAAACCTGAGAGAAAAGTTCTGTAAAAGGCGAATTGCAAATGGAAGACGGATATACCAGTTGGCACATGAAGTTGTTCTTCCTCAGTGATTGTGCTTGTTTTTGCTGAAAGTTGGTCGTTGGTCTTGTTTGAAGTAGTCAATCATTGTAGTAAGGAAACCTGAGAGAAAAGTTTTGTAAAAGGCGAATTGCAAATGGAAGACGGATATACCAGTTGGCACATGAAGTTGTTCTTCCTCGATCAGGTTGCTTGGCCGAAGTTGGTGTGTGAAATTGGTTTTTTTTTTCTCGTAAAAAATATAATACATTTTTGTGTGTGAAAGTAGGAACTCTTGTATCTACAGTTTCGGCAACCCGCTCTTCAGAACAATTGTTCTATTAAGTCACCTTTGTATATAATTGGAATGCCGAGGACATTCTCAGACTAAACCCCGCCTTCTAGACATCAAGGATAGCCAAAAGAAAAATCCGGATGTAGACATGTTCATAGAATGCATCAATAATTGATATCTTTTATCACGAAAGCCCCGATAGCCGAGTTGGTTAAATTAATCCATTGTGCAAGTTCGCAATATATTCCAGCTACCGCAGCATTTATGCTTTAAATGAGTTGAATGGTAAGATCGAAGAAGAGGAAGAGAAAGAGCGCAGTCCAGAGGCATCAGAGTGGGTGTAGGAGCTGATGAAGACCAGATAAGACAGAGATCTATGTTGTGATTTGAGAATTGTAATCTGTGATTTATTTGTAATGTAATCATTAAGGGAGGGTGTTAGAATTAATGATTAATTTACGGATTGGTTTGGAGTTGGTTTTGGTTTGTTGGAGTTGTTGAGATATTCTCTCAACCTCCATATCTATGTTGGGAATAAGTTGGATCTGACTCCAACTATTTATGTGTATTGTAATTGAAATTCAATGTGTAATACAAAAATATTATTGTGTGAATTATCTGTGTTATGGCTGCTCTTCTAATTTCTAATTGAGTAACCTTGAAAAAACAAGAAAACAATTGTTTTCAGTTTCTGTATGAAACTACCAATTAAACTGAATTGCCCCTAAATAAAGTAAAAAATAAGTTATTTTATTTCCAATCTAACCTAAATCAATATATAGCTCTATATATTATTATTTCCAATCTAACATAAATTAATATATAGCACAAAAGAGAAGCATTTATGCAAACCTAGAACAATAGCTCCAGCTATCATGGATCATGGTAGCACGAGGTGGTACCATGTCAAAACCGCGTGTTTGTTTGCTGCAAAAGAAACATGAAGGTAATCATTCAATGGAACATACAGATAATGAAATATAACAACACATAAACGAAATAGAACAACACATAAGTGGGTCCCACTGTCAGCAAATGCATGAAGGTGAGAGAGATGTTGGAAAGATCTAACCAAGTCAAATGGATAATGGGATAGAACAAATGTTAACCATGCAAGTGCTTCAGGACAAATGTTTTACTTTTAGTATCTTCCAACACATGTTGAACACTCATTTCCACGAGCTCACCCTTGTCACTGGATATTCACACCAATATAGAGAGCGGACACCAATATAGTGGCTTCTCTTCCTAACATTGATCCTGGAAGTTATGTGTTCTCTACACGGTGGTCCTGGAAGTTCCTTTCTCTACACGGTCAAAATATTTTGTGGAAGGGATGAATGAATGGAAGAGTTTTTTGTCAAACCATTCAATATTTCCAGTGACTGAGTCTATTGTAGGGCCACATCCGACTGGAAAGTCTGTTGAGGAGGTGGAGGGAGAATAGAAGAATATATTGACATCATTGCAATATTACCCATTTTAATCCGATGCATTATATGTCTTTATGTAGGGATTGTGGGAAACAGGTTTATCTCGGTGAGTTTTGGATTGTTCAGTTTTCATTTTCTTCTGTGAATACATTTATTTGTCCATCGTTAGTTGTAGACCTTGTAGTTCTGTGAATTTTATTCCCATTATAGAAGCGACATGCAGGTCTGTAATGTTGTTCCCATGAATGCTTATGGATGCAGGTGGGTTCGACATTGAACACACGAAGCAAAGTCAACAGATGCATTTATGTAAGCTAGATGACTTATCGCATTTCCGTAATCTAGATAACATATGTTTCCACTACCTTGTGGCTGAATGCGTTACTTAAAGTAGGTAGTGTAAAGTTAATAATAAGTATTGACTATCACAGGTTTAATCAGGATAGGAGATAATGCAAAACTTTAGAAATCACGAAATTTAGGAAATAATAACCTTGGGACATATATAAGACCACAAACCCTACCCTCAAAGATCCATCTGAGCGATATGACTGAAGGGAGAACTGAGTTGGTTATACTCGGTCAGTACATCAGACATGGAAACAGCTAGGTGCTTCCTTGAATAGGAAAGACTTAGAGGTAGCTATGTGGTGAGATTTCATTACTGTAGTTTAATAGTAGTTGGTAGAGTTATATCATTATCACGATCTAAATAGGAAGACTTTTATAACACCGGTCCAGTTAATTTCAGAACTAACCATTTCATTTCAGCTAAAGCACTTGCTTCACTCTCTAGACCTTGACCTTGACCTTGACTAGCTTGCCTTGATTGCTTAATTCTTTTGTGCATATCTCGCCCGATGTGGTCCTTCCTCATGAGCGGAAGCGAGAATCATAGTTAATAAGTCGCATGACGAATGGAAAGATTGAAAACCCCGTGGACTGCCCCTACCTTAATAGATGAGATGTGTTGTTTGGATACCTGTATGTGGAACAACAGTTGAATAAATTTACTTTGTAACCTCTTAAAATCTGTTGTGTGATCCCTAATAGTTGAATAGACCTATTTTGTAGATCTTAAATGTGTTATGTAGATTCTTTTAAGTGAAACAATAGCCAAAGACCACCTACATTGTAGCATAAAAAATTGCTATGAGATTCACCTCTCTTCTAGAGTATTTTTTCATGATGGAACTCACAATTGTGGATAATGATATGTTAAATCTATATGCATGCTTGGGGTATGAGGAGTTTCCAGATTGGATGAAATATAGTAGGGGTTAATTTGATTTCCTTTTAGCACTTTCGCTGTCTAGGAATTTGGCTAGAAAGAGAATAATCTGGATTATTTTCGGCACAAAATGAGAGAGATACAGTAATACACAATTTCTATTAATGAAGGAAATGTATAGAGATTGTAAAAGTACAGAGTGAAAGACTCGCTAGAATGGTGGCAGCTTATCTCTAAGAAGAGATGTGACAGCTACTCTCATTCGCAAGAAGATGATTTTACAATGAGGCTCCAAAGGCATTTTTATCATAAAGAAAATCCAAAACCCTAACCCTGGAAGATGAAAAGCCAACAATTTTTTGGACCCCATTTTGTGTAGTTTGGTGTATCAACTTCCTAGGGGTGTAACTTTGGCATACAATCTTTGTTTGGGGTGCAATATAGTTCATTGAAAAGGTATCATCGAAGAGATTCATTTAGGGGGCTCAATCAGAGCCTTTGTCTATCATTCAGAATCTCGATCCCAAAAAACCTTTATTTAGGCCCTCAAAATGGCCCCAGAAGTTAAAAACTGCTAAAAATAGTAAATTACCAAAATTGTCGGAAAATTGTTTTGATCCAGCTGGAAAAGGTGGGTGGCCACTAATATCCACCTAGATTAGATAATTCATTGATGCATGTATTAGTTACTGAGTATGCTCAATGAATCTAGGACATTTGTAGTAGCTAGAAAATAATTTTTTAATAACATATGCTTGTGTTCAACACATACCTGAGATTCCACACACGCCAACTCTTGGCTGTCATGGAATAGTCAGTTTCTGCAAAGTAAAATAGTACTAAGGAGGTAATTAAGGATCATCGAAGAGGAACCCAGTGAATGGCCGTGCTTGGATAGGAACCTTCTTTACTAGATAACCAAAAGCACCCCAATGGAATGGCATGCGACAAGAAGATCCTTTTTTTGCTCTCACTCAGTCCCCTACCTTTGTTTCCGCTTTAGGTCTATCTTTAGAACATTTCTTACTAGGACTAGATGCAAAAACCACTAGTTTCTCAGCCAACACTGTGGAACTTTTTAATCAGCTTGATCGACGTGTGCTTCAATGGCTTACAAATCAATTGGTTCAGTGATTATTACATGTAGCATACAAACAAAAAGTACACTCCATGTTCACTCTTTGTCCACCGAAGGTTAGTGGACTATTGAACCTCAAACGTTCTTGCATGCGCATAAATTCAAAACGCAGATTTTCATATTGATTGTTATGCTTGCAAAGAATTATGTATATAGAGAGATCAGGGTGTGGTGATGATAGATGCTTCAACTTGATTCCGGGAATCCCTAAGTGAGTGATTTACTCTTATATATCTCTACCTGTCTAACTGAGTGCTGAGAAAATTTTCTTTGGAAAAGAAGATGACGAGTATTTAGGTTGTGTTTGTGAAGGTGGTGCTATCAAGGCATGGTCAAAGAGTTGTCAAAGTGGTGGAGACACAATTTTCCATCAGGATAAGCTGGGGATTTAAAAGATCGATTTGTCATTGAAAAGATCGAATTGTCGGTGATATATAATGCATTGTCGACATTAGAAACACCCAGATTTACCCTGAGCCGGGATGCTTACTCAACACAACAAACACCTTGCCCTCAGATACTCAATACCAAGGGAAAACAGAAACATCTTAATACCCAAACATAAGGAATAAGTTACAATTCTTTAATCTACACTCACTGCTTCATCACGAGCACCTACACCTGCCCATGGAACCCACTTTCACCACTTACCCATTTACATCTTCTCATTAGGAGCATCTTTACATATTAGCCATACAACAACCACTTAACCCTTAACAACCAGGAAACATATATTGAATAAACGAGGGAACTAGATTCATTAATGTTTAACTAGCCCTCACAAGATGAAACGATACACTGGTATGTCAAAAATATAATCAATGAAGTTATTATAAATTGAAGGCCAATGTTTGGAAAAAATGCATTGTTATAATACATTGAAAATCTTACCTTATTTATCAAAGTTCGACAATAAGACTTGAATAAGACTTGGATCTTGTTAGCCAATTTTAG
Organism: Picea sitchensis; assembly: GCA_010110895.2. NCBI lineage: Eukaryota > Viridiplantae > Streptophyta > Pinopsida > Pinales > Pinaceae > Picea > Picea sitchensis. Next base: position 5,858 of record SNQJ01S0042183.1, on the reverse strand, counting down.
AAAATCAATTTAAATATTATAAAATATTAATTATTTTTGTTCACCTATATATAAGTTTAGAAAAGATGAAAATATGTGTAATCAAATGTAAAATAACTATCAACACATTATTGAATGCTAGAGTCTTGCCTTCGGCAGGTATTAATAAAGATTCATATAAAAAAATGAAAATCACAATGCATACTGCCTAAACATAACATTAAACCAAGCCAAAGGCTAATGATGACTCATCATGATAATTTGGGTAGGACCCCAACCAATAACTAGAAGATCATTATCAACCGTGGGCTACTCCCAACCATCATCGATTGGATTGAGGGGATTTAGAACCTTATAAATCGTGGCCACTATGATTCTCGCCTCTCACAAACTTATTGGTTGACCTTATGACACACCGAACTATCACCACAATGAGAACAAATTAATTAGGCATGAGGAGGGCTAAGTGATTATTTGCTAAAGTTGTGGGGGCACTCATCCCAAAACTCAAGTAATTGTTGACATTTCATATTAATCTTTAGCACTTACACTAAAATTTACAAGGAAATACTTGCATAAACTAATGCTTATCATGATAAATTTAATAATTTTTTTTATTTAAATAATTTTTTATTATATTTTTAAAAACTAAAATCAACATTTAAACAAAATGAAACAAACTCTAGATCTTAAGGGAGACAATATTTTAGCTAGAGTACCTTCCATTGCATTGATAGTGAGAGGTATTCACACCATAAAGACTCTAAAATAAATTTTTCAATATTTTAAAATAAAATTTTCACTATTTTAACGTGCATGCAATGAAATTTGAATTATTATAATTAAAAACTAAAATTAAAAACATATTACATTTATTATGTATAAGAAAATTATAATACAACAATTACAAATAAAATAAAATAAAACATATAATGAATGATATTATTATAAAAGTTAAGAATGTCATGACCATATTAATCTCAAAACTTCAATTGAAAAATTATATTAAAGTTTTTATACTTTTTAATTGTATAAAATTATATTAAAGTGTGCATACAATGAAATTTGAATTATTATAATTAAAAACTAAAATTAAAAACATATTACATTTACTATATTACATTTATTATGTATAAGAAAATTATAATACAACAATCACAAATAAAATAAAATAAAACATATAATGAATGATATTATTATAAAAGTTAAGAATGTCATGACCATATTAATCTCAAAACTTTAATTGAAAAATTATATTAAAGTTTTTATACTTTTTAATTGTATTTTCATTTCAAGATAAAAAGATATATAAATAGCTCTCAAGGGTGTAAATTAATTGGAAATAGAATATACTTTTAAGGCATACTTTGCAAAGTAATTGGTTCAAACCTCATCTAGTTCATATGTCTTGCTTGAAGTTGTATGGTGTACTTGAAAGTTATAGTGGTAGCAGTTCAAATCAATTTAGTAACTCTGTGTCATGCTAATATTAGCCAGCCGGGTTACTGAAAGATATACAAATAAAATAACTTACACATACAAAAATACAATTTCATATTGCACTTAAAAGATTAAAATGACATTAATAATGTACATTTCATTTCTTGTCCTTTATAAAATAATTCTCAAATTTTCTCTTTTTTACTTAGTGCCACAACTTTGAAAAATGAACCACCATAACTAATTGTGAGTCCAATGGTGAGACATTAAAATTCTAAAAAGGAACAAATTCCTTTAAAAGGTTTTCATGATGTCTCTTTGTTCCATCTAGTGGGGTTTCATGATATCTCTTTGTTCCACCTAGTGGAGTGTAGTGACCAAAACCTCTCAAGAGAAGAGGCTCTTATATCTATTTCTTCTACTTTGTGCATGGAGAAAGGAGTGAATTCCCAAAATCTACACTTGCTAGTTTTGATTTTACTTCATTTTGATTTGCTAGTTTTGATTTTACCTCATTCTGATTAAAATGAATTTTAAAACTAAAATTCTCAAAACAAAATTCAGCTTTTTTATTTTAATTTAATTATATTTCTTTTGAAAATATAAACTCTTATGCAAAGAAAAATAACTAATAAACACCTTAAAAACAATATACTCTAGACAAGTTATATTTTTATTTTCCAAAAATATATTTTATATCAAATATATATACGTTCTTTAATAATTTCAAATCATAAAATATTATATTGTAAAATTAAATGCATAAAATATTTAATACAAATCATTCAAATATAAACCTTCAATCCTTACTTTTATAAATGTACATATCTCCTTACCTTACTCTTTTTGGAAGTGAAAAAACAATTCCCCAGTCCCTCGGATATTGCATGGCATTTTATGAAACAGTTAAAAATTTCCGAAGAAACTTAAACACCGAGAATCTTTGCGGCCGGCGCGAGTTCTGTTCCCCGGATCTTGCAAAACCTCAACGAAATACTGTTATGCAAACCTCTTTCTCCGTAATCATGGCCGTGGCGAATTTTCACAGGCTATAAGATTCTCTCATAACATCATGTCCCATCCAATTCATCGAGNGGCGCGAGTTCTGTTCCCCGGATCTTGCAAAACCTCAACGAAATACTGTTATGCAAACCTCTTTCTCCGTAATCATGGCCGTGGCGAATTTTCACAGGCTATAAGATTCTCTCATAACATCATGTCCCATCCAATTCATCGAGCCAGCAGAAATATGCGCAAATTTGTTTCAGATTCCTGTAACCTGTGTACATAACCTTACAAATTCCAGAAAAGGCAGTTTAAAATTAGCAGCGATGGGGTTCTTGAGACACCTCCCATCTCTGTTACTCACAATATACATAGTACGAGGTGATATGGCTGAGTGAGAGTGATTTTTATGAATTAACTGGACGAGGAACAGGCGCCTTCGTCAGTGCAAGAAGCTACAGCCAGAGGCATCCTTTTCCCTTCAGTTGCTTCCAGCTTCCACTTCGAAATTGTGTCTAAGGTGCATATCGTTACACTCGGCTCTGTAATTTTCTCAATCTTACCTCAAATTTATGTTTCAATTTTATCCATTCACGCTGCCACGCTGCTTGCGAACCCTTGAATTCTCCTGCCCTCGGCTTTTTTCCCTTTCCTTTTCTTCCTCTATGTAAGCTCATAAATCCGGAGTCAATCCTCTATGTAAGCTAATAAATAAGGAGTCAATCCTCTATGTAAGCTAATAAATAAGGAGTCAACTGTCCACTAATTGGTAATGAGGATAATCATTATTTGTCATAGTTCGTTCAATTAACTAATTAACTGTTAATGAGAATAGTCATTATTTGTCATTTCATCGTTCGCTATTATAGGTTAATGGAAATTCCATCATTTTACTATTATTCAATGTAAACAATGTCATTCATGACTTTTTTAAGGGGTAGATTTTGACTTGTGTGATAGTAGATTTTGACTTTTGTGTGGTAGATGTTTTTTGATCTTGAACCATTAAGATCTTACATTTTACAAAGATGAGCTCTTAACCAATTAAAAGCAGTTTTAAATCTTATGCCAAAACCAAAAGAAAGTTTCAACCTAACCTAAACAGTAACAGTTTCAACCAAACCTAAACAATATCCCAAGAAACCAAATATTCCTTCTCCCTTATAATCATTACTGAAACTACCTCCAATCAAATCATGTATTTTTAATAACATTAATATTTACGGCCACTGTGAAACCATATTCTATTGTTGTAATTTCTTTCCCATAAACCTAATTTTATAAATTATAAATTTTATATCATCTTTGCCCCTCGTGAAAGAAAGGGCCACCGTCCAATGGCTGATATAGCCGGCAAACAAGCTACAGAATTTTTCTCTTAAATTTTCTTTTGAATTTCAAGTTTTCTTTGGAAGACCTTGCTATTTGCCTTAATTTGATGGAATTTCCATGAATTTAGTGTAAATTGAATTAAATATACCGTTTAACATCGAATGCATTGTTGGTCAACAAATAAATCAGTGCGAACTAGAAAGTGGCCAAAATTGTAAAACTAGCTATTTTAAGGCCGTTTTCCGGTAGTTCGAGTATTCAAGGACACAAACACAAAGAACTCGCCCCCCTTCGTAAATAAGGGGATAATTGAACGACAAAAAATAACATAATAGAATTCGTTTAGGTTGGTAGATTTAGAATAGAATTCGTTTAGGTTGGTAGATTTAGAATGGATCATAAAGGTCATTGTAACATATTTTAAGTTTACGAAGTATTATGCAGGTCGCCACATGTTCCTCATCTCTTTCCTTTGGATTTTTTTTTTTTTAATTTTTAGTTTTAATGTTTTTCTTTTTTTTTAATTATATTGATGAGATGATTAATGTTTAATGAGATAAAAATTGGTTTATCAAATTTTAAGAAGGGTAAGAGATTACTTAAATTTCCTTAAAATTTTATTTATGGTTAAAAAAGTATTGACAGAAGTGTTCCAAGATCACCATAGTTTTGATGATTTAGGAGGTTAGGAAGGTCGTTGTTGTGAGAGATATTTTGAAATTGTGATCTAATTTGGGTATATACATGAAACTCTAGGAGAAAGTGTTTTAAGTCTCCAATCTTCTTAGTCTCACAAAGAGCATCCCACGATGTTTTGGGAATTGTGCAATGGTAAATTTCACTATGTAGCTCGTGGGATTTGTATATTAGCAATGTTGATTTTCTTCTTCGTGCTAGTTAGAATTGGAAGATACTTTTGATCCTCTAGATGAGGATTGACCACCTCCCAATAACATCTTAGCTTCCTTCTGTCTTTCAATTCTCTATCAAACCACATTTTCTTTTTAAATGTAGATGTAATACTTTTTTAATATTATCGGTATTCTGCATAATGACATCTTGCTGTTTTACCCAATGATTTATCCAAGACTTGGTGCCTTATGTCATCCATCTTAGCTTCCTTTTATCTTCTAATTCTTTATCAAACCTCATATTCTTTTAAAATTTAGATGTAATAATATTTTTAATATTATTAATATTCTACATAATGACATCTTTATGTATTACCCAATGATTAATCCAAGACTTGGTGCCTTGATGTCACCCCTACTTGAGTTGTTGGTTGTTTTGGATGGAGTTTGAAGCGATTTTGGGGAGCCTCTTGTCATCCACGTTGTTTATCTTGTTCTTGTACACTAACTACCTAATCATGTCCATGCACTCAATAGGGTAAAGGATTGCTTCGATGAGGAGGATAGAATAGGGTGTATTGTCTTTAATTTTGAGATTATAAGTTATAAAATATTTTGGATTTGTTCTGTCTTTCTCCAAGATTCTCTAGAGATACTACATTCCCATAATTCACATATGTATAAGATAATCAGAGTGACGAGAGTATCAAAGATGAGTTTTTTCTGATCCCACAGCCAAAGGTATGCCAATATACATGTGTTTTCAAGTCCATAATAAGATTTCCAACCTCCATTTATCCTTTTCTCAACACTATAGTTCCAATTGAGCTTGTGATGAATATATATTTCTATGAAGGAAATTCATCCAAGATATTGTTGTCATATAAGAAAGTGCCATAGGTTATATTTTGGGATTTGATTATCGTAACCTTCATTTTGTTAGTGTTCAAAGTCATACCCATACTAGAGAAAAATTCTTTGAGGATTCTTATATGATTACTAAGGTCATAGGGTCTCCTTTCCATTAGAGAAATATCATTAGCATAAAGAACACGGATAATGACTATACCAGTGAGAGTCAGACAAGTACAACCAATACTAGAGAAAACGTTTGTGAGGATTCTTATATGCTTACTGAGGTCATAGGGACTCCTTTCAATTAGAGAAATATCATTAGCATAAAGAAGAAGGATTATGACTATACCAGTGAGAGTCGGACAAGTACAACCAATATATTCCAACCAATATTCT